>PVNU02002945.1:0-147265 GCA_003013855.2 Liriodendron chinense | reverse complement strand
GGTTAGAAAACTTTAGCCAAGTCTTCTAGAGCCATACATTTGTTTTGCAGATTGTGGCCCACTTGACCAGTGGATCAACCTGATTCTTGTGCCAGGGCATCCACATACATAGTGGTCCCATTCTAATGCATGGAATGTATCTAGGACCAATCATGCTATGCTAGCACATGCATGGCATGTTCATCAGGATTAGAAAAGCACATTCTTTTAGGAAAACTGTCTCAACCTTAGCCTTTTCTTTTCATGTCAATATGTTGCTTATTATAGGTAGATTTGAAAATTTCTTCCGAAAGGTTACTTATTAATGTGTTATTATCAAACATACTTATTTACTTATTGGCTGATAAGTATGTTGTTTACCAAACATACTTATCTACTTAGTAAGTAAAAATCAAGATAAGTAACTTATCTGATAAGTAGCTTATCTCAAGTAACTTACAACCAAACGGGCCCTTAAAGTCTCACTTAGTGCTGTTGTATTTTAAATGAATTTTAAAATAAAAAATGTGTTTCAAATTTGGATTTCCCTCCATGTTTCTATTTTTGAAAAAGTTTTGTCTTTTAGTGCTACTCTTTAGTCCCACATCGGAAATGAACAAAAGGAATATTAAAATTATAAGATGGAGTTTTGGCATTGGGCTTGAGCCCCTTGAGACCCTTCTCAGGGGGCATGTGAATTTGGTCCGATGGGGGGGCTATGCCATTAGCTCAAATCTATGCCATTGACCACACACGCGCGCGCGCCCGCCCGCCCGCCGGCCGGCCGGCCGAGCCGAGCCGAGCCGGTAGCCGGTGCCGGTGCCGGTGCCGTCTGGGTCTGGGTCTAGGTCTAGGTGGGATTGAGAGTACACTCGCGCTAAACGGTTTTCCTTGAGTATACTCGCACCTGTCTTTTTGCGCGAATTTTCAAACCAGAGAGATGCATCTGTTCGGGTGGTCACTCCTGTTGGGTTTAAACCCAACGGACCTAACCCATTTGAAGCAGTGCTTAGGCACCTTATCTCGGTCTATATATAGACCTGTCATCTCATCCATTTTTACTCTCTGAAAAAATCCATTTTCCTTCTGGTTCTTCAAAGTACTCTCTGGTTCATTACTGTTTGTCAACCGAGTTTGCAAGTGTGTCAATCACTTCGGGTTTAAGGTCTGCATGCTGGTTCGAGCCTGTGTACAGCGAGTGCACCGTTGGGACCGGGCAATAGTCGTTGTATCCTGGAGGCCAACTGTCCAAGAAATCCTGTTGCATTTGGGACGCGGCCCAAGAAGGGCAGATTTGGTTTCAAGCCGAGTGACTCAGTCACGCCTCGACTCAAACACATAAGTTCTATTTTCTTTAATTTATTATTTAAATTCTGTTCTCGATTTTAATCTACTGTTTTCAGCAATTAATTCCAACAATCTTGAAACCAAATTCATTATTGTTGGAAACAGTAGATATCTGTTTCAATACTTGTTCGAAAACAGAATTATTTTCTTCTTCTTTTAACCTTTCTGAAATCAGTGTTTAACTGATTTATTGATTCTATAACTGGTTAAAAACCGAGTCACAACCAGTTTCTTTTGTAACCAATGGCCACCATCACAGTAAACCCTACGACTGAACTGTCCAAAATCGAACCGTTCGCTGGACAGAATTTCAAACGGTGGAAACAAAAGATCAGTTTTGCATTGCAAACTCTAAAGGTCTTCTACATTCTTTCAGATTCATTTACAGTTGATCCAGCCAATGAAACTGAATTTAGAGATGCCAATAACTGTAAACATTATATTCTAAATACCTTGTCTAATGAATTATATGATATATATGTTTCTTATGAATCTGCTAAGGACATCTGGACGGCATTAGAAAAGAAATACGTGCTTGAAGATGCAGGTTCTAAGAAACATGCTATCGCTAATTTCCTTCATTATGAAATGACAGATGATAAGCCTGTCACGAACCAGATTCACGATTATCAAAATCTGGTACATGAACTTACAATTGAAGGAATGAAAATAGATGAGGTATTCTTATCAGGAGCTCTAATTGAAAAATTACCTCCTTCCTAGAAAGAATATAAAAACAGGATAAAACACAAGAAAAATGGTATCTCTTTAGAAAATATAATCGTACATATAAGAATAGAAGAAGCCAACAGAAACAGGGATCAGATTGAGAAAGTAAACGGGTCAATATCTAAGGCCAACCTAGTTGAAACAAGTCAGGCACAAAATAACAAAAAGAAAGGAAATTGTTACAACTGTGGAAAGCCTGGTCATCATTCTAAAGAGTGCAGGCTCAAAAAGAAAACAAATGGACAATTCAAGAAGAAAGGGTCCTGTAACTATTGTAAAAAGCCTGGACATTATGAAAATCAATGTAGGCTCAAGAAAAAGAATACGAAGTCACAAGTCAATCTCACTGAAGCTGAAGAAAATCCGGACATGATTGTCGCTGTAGTGTCCGAAGTATTCCTTGTAAACAATATGGAATGGATATTAGACACCGGGGCAACTCGGCATGTATGTAAGGATCGAAGCATGTTTACCTCCTATCAGGCGACAGGGGATGAAGAACAAGTGTTCATGGGAAATGCTCGATCTTCTCCAGTTGTTGGAAAAGGAAATATTCTTCTGAAGCTCACATCAGGAAAGACTTTGTTGCTAAAGAATGTGCTACATGTGCCTGATATTCATCGCAATCTGATCTCTGGTTCGCTGCTCAACAAGGCTGGGGTTAAACTAGTAATAGATTCTGATAAGCTTGTAATGACAAAAAATGGAACTTTCCTTGGAAAGGGCTACTGCAATGATGGTCTGTTTGTTGTAAACGTTTCATATGATAATAATAAGATGTCATCCAGTTCTGCTTATATTGTTGAATCTCTTTCATTATGGCATAGTAGACTAGGCCACGTAAATGTAGAATCCTTGAAAAGAATGAAACGAATAGGATTACTACCTGATATTACAATTGATAACATTGAAAAATGTGAAACTTGTATAGAATCCAAGTTCGCTAAGAAATCTTTTAAACTTGTTAACAGAAGTTCTGAATTATTAGAATTAATACATAGTGACTTAGGTAATTTTAGGAATCACATGTCTAGAGGAGGCAAAAGATACTATGTGACTTTCATAGATGACTATTCTAGATACACTAGAGTATATCTTCTAAGGAACAAAGATGAAGCCTTAGAATCTTTCATTAAGTATAAGATAGAAGTTGAAAATCAACTTAGTAGGACTATTAGAAGACTTAGGTCAGATAGAGGAGGTGAGTATGAATCTTCACAGTTCCGAGAACTTTGTGAAAAGAGTGGAATAATTCATGAAACTACTGCTCCGTACACACCAGAACAAAATGGAATAGCTGAACGTAAAAATAGAACATTGAAAGATATGATGAACTCTATGTTAAATAGTTCTGGTTTGCCCCTAAATATGTGGGGAGAAGCCATATTATCTGCTTGTTATATTCAGAATAGAATACCACATAAAAAGACTGGTAAGACACCATATGAATTGTGGAAAAATCATACCCCTAGTTACAAACACCTTAAAGTGTGGGGGTGTTTAGCTAAAGTAGGGTTACCTGAAACCAAGAAAAGAAAACTAGGTCCTAAAACATCTGATTGTGTGTTTATAGGATATGCAGAAAATAGTGCAGCATATAGGTTTCTAGTCTTGAAATCTAAGGATAACATTCTAGATCCAAACACTATTATAGAAGCTAGAGATGCGGAATTTCTAGAAAATGTTTTTCCTATGAAGTCTAGATCCGTAGAAATAAAAGACATTATTGGATCAAATCTTACTTCAACAAGTAAAAGTATGGATATTAGTTGGGAAGAAGAACTAGAACCTAGAAGGAGTACGAGAGCTCGTATGGAAACTAACCTAGGAGATGGGTTCTTTACCTTCTTACTAGAAGATGACTCTAAGACCTATTCAGAAGCCATTAACTCTCTTGATGCATCATTCTGGAGAGAAGCTATAAAAGATGAATTAGAATCGATTATATCTAATAACACTTAGGAACTTGTAGATCTTCCTCCTGGAAACAAACCTATAGGGTGTAAATGGGTGTTTAAGAAAAAGCTTAAACCAGATGGATCTATAGATAAGTTTAAGGCTAGATTAGTCGCAAAAGGCTTTAAACAAAAAGAAGGATACGATTATTTTGATACCTAATCACCTGTAACGAGAATTACAACGATTAGGGTATTAGTAGCAATCGCATCTATATACAAGCTAGTAATACATCAAATGGATGTTAAAACAGCTTTTCTAAATGGAGAATTAGAAGAGGAAATCTACATGGAACAACCTGAGGGTTATATAACTCCTGAAAAAGAACACAAAGTTTATAGACTAATTAAATCTTTATATGGCTTGAAACAAGCTCCTAAACAATGGAATGAAAAATTTGACAACGTCTTAAAGTCAAATGGATATCTTGTTAATGATGTGGATAGATGTGTATATAGCAAATTCACTGATAATGATGGTGTGATAATATGTTTATATGTTGATGATATGCTTATATTTGGAACTAATGTTGATCTAGTTAATTCAACTAAACATCTCCTGTCTTCTAACTTTGATATGAAAGACCTAGGAGAAGCAAGTATGATATTAGGTATTCAGGTAATTAGAAAAGATGATAATATTATTTTGTCTCAATCTCACTACGTTGAGAAAATACTAAAAAAGTTTAATCAGTTTGACTGTTTACCTGTTAGTACACCATATGATCATACTGTGCATCTCAAAAAGAATACAAGAAGTAGTGTATCTCAACTTGAGTATTCTCAATTAATTGGAAGCCTAATGTATCTGATGAACTGTACTAGACCTGATATTGCATATGCAGTAGGTAGGCTAAGTAGATATACACATAATCCTGGATATAATCATTGGAATGCATTGAATAGAGTACTGAAATATCTAAAATGTACTATTGCATATGGCATTTGTTATACAGGTTATCCTCATGTATTAGAAGGATACAGTGATGCCAATTGGATCACTGATTCAGATGAAACAAAATCCACAAGTGGATATGTTTTTACTTTTGGTGGAGGTGCAATATCCTGGAAGTCTACTAAACAGACTTGTATTGCTCGGTCTACCATGGAGTCCGAGTTTGTCGCTTTAGAAAAAGCAGGTTCAGAAGCTGAATGGCTTAGAAATTTGTTAACAGATATACCGTTGTGGCCAAAACCTGTGTCTGCTATTTCTATACATTGTGATTGTCAAGCAGCTATTGCCAGGGCCAAGAGTAAGATATATAATGGCAAAAGTAGACATATTAGACTGCGACATAACATTGTGAGACACTTGTTGAATGATGGAGTCATAACTATTGACTTCGTAAGATCAGAAAAGAATCTGGCAGATCCTCTGACCAAAGGACTATCTAAAAGATTAGTCATGGAAACATCGAAGGGAATGGGGCTGAGCCTAACCGAATGAGCTACCAGTGTCGGCAACCCAACCTATACAAGTGGAGATCCCATGCGATAGGTTCAATGGGTAAACAACAAGACACTAGGAGACTGGGAAGCACTGCAGAGAACTTGCCCCTTCCTATGGTGTAGGCAGTGCAAACAGCAACGTATGAGAGGATGAGTTTTTGAACTCTTAATGAATCCATGACCACTAGTGGTATGTATCCAGTTGCTGTGTACATTGGAATGGAATTCACCTATATGAGTGTGGAAGTGGGGCCGCTTCCTATGAGAATATATAGGCCGTTTCTCTAGAGCACTCATGAAAATCCAGGTAAAGGTGCATGGCCAAAATGGCACCAAACCGCAGAACCAGCTGTAGCCGAAAAGTTGTGTGAGTGGCATGTATGGCCGTTTACACTTAAAGGGTCAGGTTAAAGACCGATAGTCACCTGATTCCTGTAAACCTGTCTTGCTTACTCTAAATGTCGATTAAAGTCGGATAGACATCGACACTATTACACAACTTTTCTAACTGATACCGAAGTGTTTTGAATTTGAAACATGTGGGGGATTGTTGTATTTTAAATGAATTTTAAAATAAAAAATGTGTTTCAAATTTGGATTTCCCTCCATGTTTCTATTTTTGAAAAAGTTTTGTCTTTTAGTGCTACTCTTTAGTCCCACATCGGAAATGAACAAAAGGAATATTAAAATTATAAGATGGAGTTTTGGCATTGGGCTTGAGCCCCTTGAGACCCTTCTCAGGGGGCATGTGAATTTGGTCCGATGGGGGGGCTATGCCATTAGCTCAAATCTATGCCATTGACCACACACGTGCGCGCGCGCGCCCCCCCGCCGGCCGGCCGGCCGAGCCGTAGCCGTAGCCGTAGCCGTCGCCGTCGCCGTCGCCGTCGCCGTCGCCGGTGCCCGTGCCGGTGCCGGGCCGGGCTCGGGCTCGGGCTCGGGCTCGGGCTCGGGTCCGGGTCCGGGTCTGGGTCTGGGTCTGGGTCTGGGTCTAGGTCTAGGTCTAGGTCTATGTGGGATTGAGAGTACACTCGCGCTAAACGGTTTTCCTTGAGTATACTCGCACCTGTCTTTTTGCGCGAATTTTCAAACTAGAGAGATGCATCTGTTCGGGTGGTCACTCCTGTTGGGTTTAAACCCAACGGACCTAACCCATTTGAAGCAGTGCTTAGGCACCTTATCTCGGTCTATATATAGACCTGTCATCTCATCCATTTTTACTCTCTGAAAAAATCCATTTTCCTTCTGGTTCTTCAAAGTACTCTCTGGTTCATTACTGTTTGTCAACCGAGTTTGCAAGTGTGTCAATCACTTCGGGTTTAAGTTCTGCACGCTGGTTCGAGCCTGTGTACAGCGAGTGCACCGTTGGGACCGGGCAATAGTCGTTGTATCCTGGAGGCCAACTGTCCAAGAAATCCTGTTGCATTTGGGACGCGGCCCAAGGAGGGCAGATTTGGTTTCAAGCCGAGTGACTCAGTCACGCCTCGACTCAAACACATAAGTTCTATTTTCTTTAATTTATTATTTAAATTCTGTTCTCGATTTTAATCTACTGTTTTCAGCAATTAATTCCAACAAGTGCTACTTGGGACAGTTAAACTGCTAGCTATTGTCGAAGGGGGGTGTGGAATGGTCAGAAAAGGTCATGTTCGGAAATTATGAATTCCATAACCTTTAATATGACGGTTTGTGTGGTTTAGGTAACAAATAAAGCAATGGATTCCACCCAACAATACCTATACTTTTCCATTATTTGGACTCTTGTAGGGTGCCAATGGGCTGGGTTAGGGCCTGGCCAAGCTTTGTCTAAGCTCAGCTTGTCTTCTTCAACATATGCCCATACTCGAGTGGGCAGGTTAAAATAATTCAGCTCAAGCCATACCGCAGAGAGAGAAATAACTGAATATCAACAACTAACCTATTAAAAGAGAATATCTGAGAAAGATATATAGAGAGAACTTATCACACTCGATGTGAGCCCAAAATATAAGCCGTCCCCATGATGCTGCACCCAAAAAAACTCATATGCCCAACTTTTACCCTAATTCAAAACCTTGGTGGGCATAAAAAAAAAAAAAAACAATTTCCTCATTTGATTTGCCTCTCTCTGCTACGGCCCACTAGAGTTTTGGGTCTGGCTGAAAGTTGGGCCCAAAGATTTTTTGGGAAGCTACATCACGTGGACGGTTCAGATTTTAGGCTCACATCATGTGTGATGATTTCTTAGAAAGTGCTCATGAGTTCTCGTGAGAACTGGTGCAATGTGAGAGAGAGAGAGAGAGAGAGAGAGAGAGAGAGAGAAGTGGCTTGAGACTGTATAAAACCTAGCACACAGAAAAAGAAAAAAATTAAAAAAAGAAAAGAATCCACAACAATACCTCCAAAACCCAAACCCTAAATTTTCACGGATTCACTCTACCTGACCGTACAAATTTCTTGTACAAAACACCAGAAAACAACAATATGAAAAATCGAAATCTCAAGATCTGACACATTCAAATCTCATACAAAAGGTCTTAGCTCCATTTGCTGTCGAAAAAAAAACATTTCTAAGAAGCTTTACCCTTCCTTCCTCTTCCCATTTCAACAGAGATGGGGGAATGTGTTTAAGGAAAGTAAAAGTTTTGAAATTTGAATTTTAGGGAAGGAAACTTTTAGATTTTGATTTCGAATTTTGAAATTTTATCCGGCAGTGCGGGCTTTTGGACAATAAAGTCCAAACCTGACCCGTTTGAGAAATGGGTTAGAATTTTAAGCTCAGACTCACCTCGCAAGCCTGATGCTCCAGCCCAAGCCCAACCTGAGGCGAGCCAGGCTTGGAAGCCCATCGGGCCAGCCCAGCCTTGCACATTGATAGCCCTAGACTCTTGGCATAAAAAAACTAAATGAGCATTGGGAGAGGAATATGAGATTTCCACTTGTTACTTGAACAAAAAATAATAAATTTTAATAAAATCTGATTTCAATTAATAATAATAATATTAATAACTATTATTTAATAATAATCAAACATTTACTTCTCATGGAAACAATCATTCAATTTAATAACTATTATTTTTCCCTTTCTTTTGCTTTATTGCCACGTAAGCAAACATGCCCTTAAGTTCCAATTCCTTGCCGCATGGTTGTGTCTCAAACTCATCTTAAGCCTCTTATGCTTACTATTGATTTTAGGACAGCCTGCGGCATGATTTCACCATTATACAATCTCCTTATTTTAGAGGTGTAATTTCTTTATCGCTATATAGACTTGTATCTTACAAATGCCACTATTTTGAGGAAGTTTACCCTCTAAGGGTGCCTTTCCTAGAGCTTAATTAACTTCTTAATAAGTCCTTTATCTACTTTTTTTTGTGGCATTTGGTTCAGTGCTTAAAAAAAAATGGGTCATAGATTGCCTGCAACTACTATTCCCACAACCCCTAATGCAGTGAAAACCAAAAATTTCCATTCATGAAACATTTTGTCTTATTTTACCATGGGCCCCGCATTTTACATGTGTAGGCAAGCCTTTTTTATTAGGCCATGTCCGTGTCGAAAAAAAAATCATCCACACTCACATATAAATGGCAATGCCCATAAGTAAGATCTAGCAGCAAAATTACACACTATGCCTGAAAAGAAAAATTGCCTGTTTATTGACATCTACACGTGAAAATAAATAGATATGGTTATATATATGAACTTTTTTTTACTTACTTCCAAGACTTATATGTTATGTTATATAAATAATATAATTGACTCACAACATTAATAAAATAATCAAATATTTCAATATATCTTAAGTTTTAAAAATCGATGTCAATATGTATCATGTTGATCATTGTCGAAATATGGATGTATTTATCATAACAGCCAAACCATTCATAAGGTCCTTTCCTACCATGCTGAAGGGAAAATATGAATCTTAGCCCAATTAAAAACTTTTATTAGCCTAAAAAAAGTTTCAATGGTGCGTGCTCAATCCCACTATTTCTTGTGGTGTGGGCCACTAGTGTCCTGAAATTGCCTAATTTTTTAAAGTCATGTCCTAACAGCAGCTAGTGCAACTTATGAATGGAGTTGGCATGTTGATAACCCACTAGGGCAAAAAAGCAAAATTGGTTGCAGTAGCAACGTAAGCAAGAGAAAGATTGCTCGTAAGACATCGTGACTACAATGGTATTGCACGGAAAGCGATTTGACCCAAACTCAAGCCCAATTTGAAGCTTGGGAACCACATTCATGTGTCGGGCGGTGCATGATGTGTCGCTTGTCATGTAAAATGCCGCAATATATTTATTGAGGAGTAGGTGAAAGAGAGAAACAAAACCTCACCCCTAGAGTCTTGCTTGAGCTAAAAACCCTTTTGTGTCTAGTTTTCTCCGAAATCACACTCTTTACCATCTATCCAACCAACCATAAGGTACCATGTGTCACATTCATTTCAATAGGTAATCACAAGATTCACAACCCTTTAAGCCTTTTTTAATCATTAGACTTTTCAGAAGTTACTAAATGCTACCCTCCACACCTATAAATACCTAATTTTCTTCACTTTCACATTATCACAAAAAAAATTTAGATCACCCATTTTAAGGAAGAGAAGAAGAGAGGAGAGCGGGTCTAGCCTATCCATCCACCAATAGGGAGGGAGAGTGAAAGGAAAAGAAGACCTTCCAACCTTGAGTCAGCTTAGCCAATTCTAAATCCCAGCCACTTAAGCTATCCTAACCTTGTGACAACCCGTCCACCCACTCACCAGGTTCAGTTCAGCTTTATTTATATTTGCATTAGTATCGTGCATTACTACTTTCTCTCTCAAACCCTTACTTTCTTAGTCTATCCTTGTATGTTCTACAGCTTGCCAGAATCCTAGATCATACCCATCGAAAACTTGGATTAATTATAACTTTCTATTTTTCACCATTCTGAGTTAAACATTGCATTTGGACCACACTTGTATTCCATACATCTACATATCTTGTCTCAATCAGACTAACCAATTCGAGCATATGCTTCATGACTTACCAGAATTTTGAATCTTGCCATAAAAAAACTCAAGTCAAGTAGAACTTATTGCCTCTTTAAGTAAGTATGTCTCGGTAGAAAATCTCTCTTGATCCTTCACTTAAAGTAAGCATCACACTAACACACAATGTATTATTCATTCTCGTCGAGTTCTATGAAGTAGACACTGTATTTTTGTATGAGCAAAAATGATACCTAACATCTTCCTTCTTTGTCAATATAGTCCCTTTTTCAAAATCCCATATCATAGATCAGGAGTTATTTAGAAGGAAATTCCTAAATTCTCTAATTGGTAGATTCTACAAATTTAGTTGATTGCCGAATTCCGAGTAATTAGCTAATGACAACTCCAAGTCAAACATATAACATTATAACATTATGAGTCACAACCTTACTAGAAAGCTTGAAAAAGGCCTCGTCAGCGCAATCCGCTTGTGATCCATCATTCACAGGGTACAACACAGGAATTCCGGTGGGCCCAGAGTTGCCTTACTAGAGAGGCTGTGGTTGAGTCAGTATGACTCGTCCGGGTCGACCGATCCAAGTCGCCGAGTTTAACTATGGGCACATACGTAAGAAACCGAGGTCTTTTGGTAATTCTGCATTCTTATGCGGGCCAGGAACGTTGATATAGCAGACCTCCTAACCAAAGAATCCTCTCTCCGTCTCTGTTCGCAATCTACAGAAACTCCATTCTGCTCTGTTTTTCTTTTTTATTTTTGGAAGAAAAGATGAGAAAGGAGGAGACGGTGAAGCTGATTAGTGCGGAGGGATTTGAATTCGTGATAGATAAGAAAGCGGCGATGGTCTCTCACACCATCCGCAACATGCTCACCTCTCCAGGTCTCTCTCTCTCTCAATTAGGGTTAGGGTTTGGGTTTTCTTTCCTGAGTTTTGTTTGATTTCCGACAAGGCAGGGAGCTTTTCGGAGACGCAGCACGGGGAAGTCACGTTTCCGGAAATCAGCACCACGATTCTCGAGAAGATCTGCCAGTATTTCTACTGGTCCTTGCAATTCGCTAGGTTCCTCCTCACCTCGATCGTTTGATTTCTTTTTTATTTTCATTTTTGTATTTGGCTTTTCAATTGATGATTTCTTTGCCGTTCTTGAATTCAGTGGTTTATGTTATATATTATAATAGTTATAAGAGAAAATTGAGGAATTATTATTATTATTTTTTAAAGAATTAGGCTAGATGAAGATAATTGCATGCTAAATCTGTGGCATCGATTTTTTTTTGGTGAGCCCCATTTCCGACAGTGCAGTGTGTCCAACTTATAACCATTGAATGGATGATCCAGGATAGATAGGTCAGTGCTCCAAATACAGTTGGTGGAACTAGACTGCTGAGATCATCCTGATGGTGTTGTCACGATTGAGGTACATGGATGCCCACTTGCAAGTGGATATGTTGCCATGATTTTTTCTTTTTTTCTTGATAAATTCTGGAGAGCACACACTGGAGTCCAGCCCTTAGAATTGTTGCGATGATCGATTTCTGCATGGTTGGGGATGACTTTTCAAGAATTCTGAACTCTGTTGTGTCCAGTGTATTTCAACTAAAAACTAGGACCTTGAAGTCGTAAATCTTTTAAAAAATGACAACCAAGAATTCTGCTGCTACAATGTTTGGATCCTTAAAAAATCTGGAGTTTGCAAGTTGGGTAATTGGATTAGGTGTTGCAATGGGGCGGGCTATGGTGGTGCCAAGGTTATCCCTGGCCTTGGGCCTGGACCTAATCGGGCTAAAAGGCCCTGGCCCTGACCCTAATTGGGCTAAAAGGACCTTTGCCTTTGCCCTGATTCTAATTGGGTTAAAAAGCTTAGTTCCTAATCGGGCAAAAAAGGCCCATGCCCATGCCCTACAATATTGCTGGTATTTGGCACTTCCATTTGGTTGGTGTTTTGGACTCTGATATTTGCCCTCATAGCTCACGAGTGCATCAACTTCAGACATAGAGAAAGAAAGAGTTGTTCAGTTTGCAAGCTCGACATTGAGAAGGCTTATGATTACATTGACCATGAATTCTTAGATTATATGCTTGATAAGCTTGGATGTGGCCGTAAGTGGAGAGGTTGGATTCAATCTTGCATTTAGTCCTCACATTTTTCCATCTTGATCAATGGGATCACCATTTGGTTTCTTTACAGCTTCTCATGGCATCAGACAGGCTGGTTCTTTATCTTCATATCTTTTTGTTGTAGTTGGAGAGGCGTTCAGTAGGATTCCTTCATAAGGCTGAGGAAAATGGTTTAATTCGTGGAGGTGGAGTGCAGATTAGTCACCTTCAATACACGGATGATACAATCCTCTTCTACGATGTGGATGTTACGTCGGTTGATAACCTTCGGAAAATTGTAGTTTTTTTTGAAGAGGTCTCAAGCCTAAACGTTAACGTTTCTAAAAGCGAAATGTTGGGAATCCATGTGAATCTAGAAGATCTCTTTGTGTGGGCAAACTAGCCAAACATCTTTGGGATAAGGTTGTGGAGAGATTTGAGAGGAGGCTTTCCAAATGGAAAAGTAGGTATCTCTCTCTTGGTGGCCATATCACATTGATCAAAGCGGCCTGATCTAATCTCCCTCTTTATTTCACGTCGCTCTTTAAATGCCCAGTGTCAACACTCTCAAGACTCGAAAGGCTTAGACAGGACTTCCTATGGCAAGGGGCAGAGGACAAGAAGAAATTTCATTTAGTAAGTTTGGATGAGCTGTATCAACGACCTTAATTCTATGAACATAGCGTTGCTTGGGAAATGGTTTTGGAGGTTCGGGGAGGAGGTGTGCTTTGGAAAGAAGTAGAGAAAATAAAATAGGGTTATTCGGTAGGAGGTTGGTGGACAAGAGATTCATTAGTCCATAGAGCGTCGACACTATGGAAAGGTGTCATTTCCGTGAAGTCTTCTTGGAAGGGGTTTGCTTCTCATTGGGAAATGGGGAAAAAATCAAGTTGTGGGAAGATGTGTGGGCGGAGTCCTCCTCTCTAAAAGATGAGTTCCCTAGAATTTTCTGCTTGGCTCCAGAATCATCCATTATGGTGGCGGGTTGTTGTTCTCGCATTGGCGAGGTGGTCTTGTGGGAACCTTTGTGTAGACGATTTCCCCAAGATGATGACATTGACAACTATGTGGCTCTTCATGATCGCATCCATCTTTATACCCCAATATCCTCCGAATCGAATAAGCTGATGTGGAAGGTCGATAGGTCAGGCATGTTCTTTATCAAGTCTCTCTACTCTCTTGTGCAAGGGGGAGCTCATCAAAGGGAGGCAATGAGCGCCAAGTTTGTTTGGCACTATAATGTCCCTTCTAAGGTAGTGGCTTTTAGTTGGTTGGTAGGTAGGAAGAAAGTCCTTGCTATTGACAATCTTCAGAAAAGATTAATGATCGTTTCAAATATTTGTATCTTATCTATGCATGATGAGAAATCAGTGGATCATCTCTTTGTTCATTGCCCTTTCCTGTGGCTGATTTGGGCCGATGTTTTGGGACGGTTTCTATTGTTGTGGTTAGCACCCATGGTTTTGAATGACGGTATCGGCCGCTGTATCGGCCCCGCGGAAAAATGATATGATACAGCATCGCGTATCGGAATCGGGGCCGTATCAGTCCATATCGGCTCATATCGGTCAGAAGTTTTTTTTGAAGCCAAAAAATATGAAAACATATAAGAAAAATAGGAAAAAAAAATGAGATATTCACGAATCTATCATTTATTTGTGTTTTGACCATGAATACAATGTTGTATCGGACCATTCTTTTATGAGAATGTTGTTTGCCGATTTGACTTGTTGAAGATCAACTAAATGGGCCCTAATTGAACACAAATCAAACATGATTTGGTGAACAATGGTCCATTACATTGGAAATACAATAAAAAGAAGATGAAAATATAAAAAAGACTGTGAAGGTTTGCCATTCTTTCCGATTTTTCCCATAATGGTCCACTTGGCTTCGATTTGTCGAATCCCATTCAAATCACTTGTTTTGATCCCAACATAGGTCTAAATCTAGCCTAAAATGAGTTTTTAATATTCTTCCATGGTTTAAATGAAAAGAAGAAGAGGAGACACGAGTGAATATTTGAAAAAAAAAAAAAAAAAATGAATTTTGGGTTTTATAGGCGTATCGGCCTGTATCGGCACCGATACGGGCCAACCAATACAGCTACGGCCGATACAGGCCCGTATCGCGTATCGTATTGAGCCGATACGGATATGATACGCCCGTATCGGACGATACGATGCCGATATTTGAATCTATGTTAGCACCAAAATCGTTGGACTTACTTTTGAGCGCTTGGCATGGGGTGGACTTTGGGAAAAGGAAGAAGGCTCTTTGGAGAATGGCTCTACTCGCAATTTGGTGGGCAATTTGGGAAGAAAGGAATGATGGATATTTCAATAATGCTAAGAAGTCGGTGGTAGGGACATCCCAAAAGGCTAGAGCTTTGATCATAGAATGGGCCTCTTGTCTCTTTCTTAAAGTATTGTAACTTGGATTTCCTTGGGTTGTAGCTTGGCCGCCTTCTTGGCATCTATTTTGTTGTTGTGTTGCTTTCTTTTTGTTTATTATGATTTTGTCATCTTTTGAAAAAAGGAAAAAGAAAAAAAAGGAAGATCTCTCTCATATGACGAATGTATTCAGGTGCGAAAGAGGTTCTTTCCCCTCCATCTATCTTGGGTTGCCTCTTTGTATAGGAAAACCGACAAAGCACTTATGGGACAAGGTCATCAAAAGAATTGAGAGGTACTTATCTAGTTGGAAGTGCCGATATCTTTCCTTGGGAGGACGGCTGATTCTTATCAAAATGACCTTCTGTAACAAGCTGGTTTATTTTATGCTTCTTTTCAAATGCCCAAAATCAGTGATAGATAGGCTTGATAATCTGAGAAGAGATTTCTTGTGGAAAGGGTTTGAGGAAAGAGGGAAGTTCAATTTGCTTAAATGGGACGAAGTCTGAGACCGTTTAGCGAGGGAGGAGCCGGACTGAAAGGCTTGGGTCCTATGAATGATACTCTCCTTGAAAAGTGACATTGGAGATTTGGCTCTGAGGTAGGCAATTATGGAGGGAACTTCTTGTTTCCAAATGTGGTACTCAAACAGGTGATTGGAGCATAAAAACCTCCTCTCTACCGTGCCTCTAATGTTTGGAAAGCCAGTGTCTATCGAGCATTTGTTTCGCAGAGGAATCTCCTTTTCTCTTGGAAAGGTTGTATTCGCTTCTGGTTACACTTGGTGTGGGGTTAGCCTTTATAGGAACTTTATCCAAGGCTAGCTAGTCTTGCTCTAAACCAGTTTATTGTTGTCAATCAAATGCCTTTTCTGTTTTGGTGTGTTCCTTTTTTAGGACCTGCACCAAGCAAAATCCATCGCTTTCAATCATGGTATACCAAAACAGTTGTGTGGCAATACTGGAGGTGACCATTAGGTGTTATGGGACTGAAACAGCTGTATTAGAAAAAAATGGCCTGTAAACAGTTTTATTTATTTATTTAAGGTTGTAACGCCGTTATGGCCCGTAATGTAATGGTAACGGTAGTGGCGATTACCACCACCATTACTATTATGGAATACCTTCCTCTCAATTCCAGTAGTATTCTTCATTTACAGAATCTATTCCAAATCTCTTTATTCACCTTATTGCTTAATAGATTGGAGAAGATCAATCCAAGAAACTTCACAAATGTTTTCCTCATAATTGGCAAGTGTAAACTTCTAGGAAGCTGGGGGAGAGACCGAAGTGTGATTCAAAGCGGGAGCTGAACCTATTTAGGAGGATCATGCAACTAAGGTTCACAGTGCAAACTGCACCAACCTGAAGGTTGTCACGATAATATGCTGTCCCAATTGGTTGTGCAAGTATAAATGAATCAAAGAAGGAATTGCCAAGGTTTACCACAAGCTTCTTGATGAAGAAACCACATTGCATGAAGAAAAGAAATGGAAAGTTGTTAATGTCATTCACCGAAGTATGGGATCGTGCTGGCCTTCACATTGAATAAACTTTTTGGAGAATCTTTGACGAGTTCATTTCATTTAGGAAACAGTAGGAACTGGTGTAGCCGTAGCCATGGACAAAGTTGGGATCGTATTAATTTGTACTATTAAACTTTGCTCTTCTGAGAAGAAAGTAAATCAAATTGAGATGGCCATACCTTTTGTGGAGGCGGTCATCCACATAGTTGATATGGAACGAGAACTTTCTTCAATCTGGTCATTGAACCGCATGAGAATTCCCTCTAGAGGGACCGAGGAACATGAAAATCTTGTCAACCAGCTTAGTTCAATGACATTGTGTGTCATTTGCCTCATACTAGTAGCAGAATACATCAGGGATAAGCCAAGTAAAATTTGCAATGGCTGAGTATTCACTGTATGATTCAAATACCTTCAACCACAAACTATGTGAACCAAAGATATTTTTCATAGGGATACTGTTTTTGAAAGGTAACACTACCAGGGATTGACCCCTGCATCACTCATACACACTATACTGTCTCTACCAGCTCATCTAACGAGCAGGAGACATGGGGATACTGTTGTTGAAACAGAAACCTAAAAGGGGAATTACTCCTCATTTCTCAAAACTTTAGGACATAGATACTGTTACTGGTGTCCTGCTTGTAACATTCTATTCAATTTGGTGGGTCTTACTTGGATTAGTTGACCCATTCGATTAATATTCAAATTTGTTAAGCACTATACTATTTTCTAGTCTTTATAGCATGCTAAATGCTTGCAAATTTTTTACAGTATGACTTTTTATAACATTCTTATTTCCAGTCTTTCTAGCATGCTAAAGTATCAAACTTCTAACGCTCACTTGCTTTTGGCAATAAGACCTTATATAACATTCTCGTGTGCACGCTTGACAAAGAATACAAAACAATGGTTAGGATTTTAAAATAGTAAATCGAATCCAACGAGGAAGTTATGGTGGACAATCTGAGGAATGTTGTGAGATGCTTCGAGGTGGTGTCCAGGTGGGAAGGTAATTATCCTCAAGAATGAGCTGTTGGGGATTTGTATGTCCTCGAAGGAGGTGGCGAGATTCGCTTTGGTATATGGAAGTCGGGTTTGGTCTTTCCTGCCAATGGACCTCGGCCTCTTTGTGTGGGAAAACTAGCTAAACATCTTTGGTCTAAGGGTCATTGAAAGAGTGGAGAGGAAGTTGTTGAGGTGGAAGAGCAGGCACCTATACCTGGGTGGAAGGCTCACTCTAATCAAAGCAGCCTTGTCAAACTTGCCCATTCATTTCATGTCTCTGTTTAAATGCCTGAAGTCAGTTTTGTTGCGTCTGGAGAAGCTCAGTAGGGACTCCTATGGCAAAGGACTGCGAAAAACCACAAAGTCCACTTACTGGAGTGGGAGAAAGTGTGCTAACCTTTCAAAGAAGGAACAAGAATCAGGTGGTTGGAGGATGTGAATCTTGCTTTGCTTGGCAAGTGGATTTGGAGGCTTGGAACAGAAGGGAGCATGTGGACGGTGATAATTGCAATTAAATACAACACTGGGCAAGGGGTGTGGTGGATCAGGGAATCACCTCTCTACAGGGCCTTTGCCATTTGGAAGGCGGTTGTGAGATTGGTTAGCAAATTGAGGGAGGAGGTCTCCTTCTTCATGGGGGATAGAGAGAGGGTCCAGTTTTGGGGACTAGCTAGACTTGCTCCATCATTGGATATCCTCATTGCTCGATGCTGCTCCCAATCCGGTTCGGAGATCAGGTGGTCTCCCCCTTGTAGAAGAAATTTGACGGATGTGGAGGTGGACGAGTTCTCCTAGCTCCTAGCTTGACTTCATTACATTCGCCCCATGCTGGGTGAGAGGGACATGATGGCGTGAAGTATGGAAGATTTTCGATGCACTCCCATAGGTTGATTTCTTAATCTTCAGGCGTTATCTGTGGTTACCACACCATTTTTGTTTGGCGATACAGTGCTCTGCCTAAGGTAGCAGCCTTCATGTGGTTGGTAAGAAGGAATAGGGTGCTTTACCATAGACAACCTCTACAAAAGGTCGATGATAATCACTAACGTTTGTAGTCTCTGTCTTCAAGACACGGAGTTGGTCAACCATTTAATTATCCATTACCCATTTGCCAAACTGGTGTGGGATGGATTCTTTAATGTGGCATGGGTGACGCTGGGTAATGTAGAGGCCCTCTTCCTTGCTTGGCACGGGAGTGTTCCTGGGAAGAAAGAAAGGGGGAGTGGAGATTAGCCTTGATGGCTGGGCTGTGGGCTCTCTTGGGAGAATAGAATAACTGCTTGCTTTCAGAACCAAAGTGGGTCAGCTTTGAAGGTCTTTAGGAAGCTGAAAGTGCACATGTTGGAGTGAGGCACTTTTTCTTTTTGTTACTTTACGCACACACCCTGACACCCACACACACCATAATGGGTACTCGAACCCATGACCTTAGCGTTGAAACTCTTGTGAGTCTACCAGTAAGCCATGAGTAAGGACCCAAATTGGAGTGAGGTGCTTAGCCATGGGGTTTGTCAGTATCGTTGGGGTCTTTCCTTGGGGTTGAGCTTTTGATCTTGCCGTATTTTTGCTGGGCCGTTTGCTGCTGGCTGGTTGTTGTATTCTTTGGTTGTTTCATTTCTAATAAAATTCACCACCTTTGAAAAAAAAATAAATCCAGCAAGATTTGGTTAAATATCATCATACTGTTAGTGCACTTTTCTGTGGCATACTAGTGCACCTTGTTTGTCAATTACTTAGGTCAGTGGGTCTAGTGTCGGTTGAGCTTAATGAAGACGAAGACCGAAGACTCAAGACGGACCGGCTGCATCAAGGATGAAGAAACAGGTAAAAGAGATGCCTTGGTGTGCCTTACCTTGACCAAAACCTAACCCATAACCTCTTTGATGACTTGCACCACCTAGGTATACCTTTAGTCATCATCATTAGTCTTAGAACTCCATGAAAAACATGATAAATTAGACTAATTAAAGAGGTGGAAGCTGCGGTAAACAAAACAGCTCAAACAGCAGTTTCCGATTGATCTCCGATCAATCGGACGTTGGCTCCGATAGGACTCCGATCAATCGGAGCAAAGTTCCGATCAATCGGAAATTGTTCCAGCAAACTTTGAAAATTCACTGGACATATTTCCGATCAATCGGACAGGCTTCCGATCCATCGAAAGGGGCCTTCCGATCAATCGGACAGTGATCCGATCAATCGGAAAATCCTCCAGAGACTTCACTGGATGAATTTCCGATTGATCGGACTTGTCTCCGATCCATCGGACTGGTTTCCGATCAATCGGACCTTCTTCCGATCAATCGGAGATGCGCGAATCTGCCCGTTTTTTTACCGTTGGAGCTCGAACTTTATAAATATTGAGCTCGGTTCTTGGGCATTTAGAGAGGGTTTTGAGAGCCTATTTGCCATACCTTTTATACATCATATGAGGCCTCAAAGAGGAGGAGATTCAAGTCATATCCCTTGTGTGTAAATCACAAGTGAGGGCATTCAAATGCAAACATAGAGATGACTTGATTCCTCTCTCAATTCTAGAGGTGAGATACTATACCACATAGATATATCTCTTGTCCAATACCTCTAGAAGACCCTCTAGGTGAATCTCCTAGTTAGAACAAGCTACATATCCCATGTAGGAGATTCAACCATCCTCTCATCACCTTGGTCATCTCAAAGAAGATCATATGCAAGGCGGTTGATCGTTGGAGCTGAAGCCTTGGTAAAGCGGCGGCGTCAAAGATCGGGGGAGCACAAGGGGAGCTGATTCAAGCACGGGAGAGCGAGAAGAAGCAACCCGAAGCGGCGCAACAAGGGGCTCAATCCGACAAGTAAGGTTGTCTTGTTAAGAGTCCATCCACTCAATTCCCTGTGGGAGTTGAGTGTAGAGTTTGTTTGACAAATTCGACCCGGGGTCGTTAGCCGATCCTTGGCCTATTAGTTGGGCCTAAAATCTAGGGACATCAGCCGTTCCTTGGCAAGTCAGTCGGGCCTAAAACAAAGTCTCCAAGGGGGAGCCACCAACACGGGTGCAAACGTGTAGGTTGGGAGGAACCTGTAAACTCCCCGGTTGGGTGGATCCGAGTTAAAACACCTTGGTTGGGAGGAACCAGATTTAAACTCCCCAGTGAATGCCGGTATGCTCAAAGGGGTTGAGTACTTGAACCGGGAGTGGAGTAGACAAGTAGTCGAACCACTATACATCCTTGTGTTTGTGATTGTTCTTGAGCACATTTCTCTTTATGCATTGTGTTTAAATTGGTTAATTATGAATGCTTAGTTAGGAATGCATGCTAGGCACTTGATTGGCACATCCACACTCACAAGATGTACTTTCACTACCTCATGTTGACTTGAGCATTTCTTGATCCATCCTCTTTAGTCCACATGAGTAGTTTAGACTAGGTTGCTGATTGCACTTATCATTTGCTAGTCTTTTGATTGGACCCACTTAGGCTTGGAAGCCGAAGTGTTTATCGCTTACGTTGTTTTATCTGCTGAATTATTTATGTAGGCAAAAAGATTTAAAAAAAAAAAAAGGTCCTTATACCCCCCTCCTATTGGTTAGCCATAATTCTAGTTGCTCTCAAGCTTCCGCACGCGTATGCGTAGGGTGTCGTGTTAGGCTACCCGACGCAATTTCACATACCTCCTGTGTTCAAATCTTGAGTCAGATCATTCTGCACCCTCCACCCCCCTAATGCATTTTAAATTGTGTGAGCCTCAAATCAACAAGAAAATTTTGACATATTGGCAGTTGCTTACCAACAAGTGAATTTCGCGAAATTTGACAGCTGCAATTTGATTTGCCCAATTCGGACTATACCTAAAAAGGATTTTTGGCAAGGTGTGGATCTGTCCAAAATTGCCCATATGGTATTTAATGATTTTAGCAACATTCATTTTGCCTGTCTTGCCAAACATGAATTTTACATGGCTTCACTGTTTTTACTTTGCCCAAGTGGGTCTGTATCATTGCCCTCAACACAAGACATGAATCCATCGTGTGAATTTTCTATTGGAACACTACCAAAGTATCCTATCAAGGACAATACATTTGGTGGAGCAATGTAATGTTAATGTTGCGAATTTCAGTTTCAATTTTATGGATTTCTGACATCAAATCAAACATGTGAATAAATGTAAAATGAAATATGACTGGGTAGTGCATTTTGAAACATGTTTACTTTTCGCCAACCAATCTTGTTCAATAGACGTTTTTTGGGTTTCACATTTTCATGGTTGGAATTTCATATTGGTTGTTCCTCACTGCAGTGGGAAAGAGACTGAGTTCCACATTGAACCTGAAATGACTTTAGAGTTGATGATGGCTGCCAATTACCTTCATACTTGAGAGATACCAGTTCTTAGTGCTTCATGGGCAGCATCTTGCTAAGCGCTGTAAGCCATTTGCCTTTAACTTGATTGACACTATATTAATCTGCTTTATTTAGCATCTTAATTATGTTATATATTTTGTTAGGGATGCCAAACGCTGATGTATACCTGAGAAGCTCAACACCATGACATTTGGTTTTAATTTGGCATGTCTGCTCTCTCTGCTACACCAAAGTTGTATCAGTTTGGCCTTCTTTGGTGTGATTACTTAATAGACATTGTACAATAAAGGGGACTAATGTAGAGAACTGACTGCATATTTCCATGAATGTAACATGTTGTGGCTTTGCAAACTCAATGGCTAGACCTCTTGTGTTTCATGGTCCTTTTTAAAAAAAAAATATTTTTGATTCGATCTTGTAGAGCTTTGCTTGACCTTTCAGGATAGTGCTTTTACATTGCCATCTTGTGGTTAACTGCAGTTGGTGTGTGACTTGTGAGAAAGCTCTTGTGATCTTGTTGTTAAAAACCTGGCTTTATCTCTACCCTATATAATGCAAGTAGCTATGGACAATTTTCCCCACAATTAGTCTTCGGAGAGTGGTAACTTTGAGTTTAGGAAGGACAAGGGAAGCGATTTGAAATATAGAGAAGGATATTTATGTCATTTAAAATCTCTTCAACTAGGGGCACTTTTGCCATTTGAATTTCTTGATGCAAGTAGGCCCTACATCACCTTTCCCTCCTCTTTGCATATTGCCTGCACTCTTTTCATTGCAATCTATTAAATCTCTCCTTCCTCTACGTGCGTTGTATGTGCAATACTAACTAGTATTTATCGGGTGCCGTTTAGAATGGAGAAGAATTTGGATCAGTTTGATTTACAACTTTGGGATCAAGGATAGGATGCTGGATCCTAACGTTGGAGATCATTGGCATTCTTCTACGTTGGAAGTCATTAGTATGGAATCAGAATATTCTATATGATAAATTGTTAATGGCCCTCTAGCCTTTGGGCAGGTGTCTTAATAAAATTTCAGTTCTCTCTCTAAAAGAAAAAGAAGGAAAGAAAAGAAAAATGTTAATGGCCTATCGAGAATTATTCATGAATTGGTATTGGCTTCCTGACTTCAGTGGAGCCTTATCCTCTGTTTGGGTGGCATGAGATGGAAACAATGGGTTCAGAGCATCATCCACTTCCTCCTTTAATAATCGTATGGAGTTTTTGGGTGTAGACGGGGTGCGTTCCCTTAAATGCATTTGGGTCTTCCTCTACGAATTGGTAGAGTTGTGAAGCACTAATGGGATTTGGTGATAGAAGGATTTGAGTGGAAACTTTGAGTATGCAAGAGAAGATTTTTATCTTTGGGGGTTAGAATTGCATTGATAAAAGTGGCTCTTTCAAATCTTCCATTATATTTTGTGTCCATCTTCAGATGTCCGAAGAATGTGCTTAACTTGGAAAAGCTTCCCAGGGGGATGGAGGTATTGGGGTTAGAAGTTTGGATTCCATGAATGTGGCGCTTTTGGGAAAATGGATTTTGAGAAGTTCTTTGGAAGAGGGTAGACTATGGGAGGAGGTTGTAACTAGGAAGTATGGGATGGAGGAGACGTGGTGACCCAATATTTCCTCCTCTTGTACAGAGCATCAGGGGTGTGGAAGGCTGCTATGAGTTGAAAGTTGCAGTTAAAGAGGGGTTTGTTTTGGGGGTGGGGATAGGCTAGAGGGTTCAGTTTTGGAAGGATGTGTGGCTGGGAGATCAGAAGTTGCAAGATCTATATCCCAATTTGACCTGCATGGCCATGGATTCTGACATCACAGTTGATCATTGTTTTTCGTTACCAGGGTCTCAAGGGATACGTCTCCCTTTGTTTTGTAGGAATCTCCAAGACGATGAATTTGAAGAATTGGTGGCTTTGTTTAATCAATTATCAGGGGTTGCTCTCTAAAAGGAGATTGAATTGGTGTGGTGGAAAGAGGTCAAGTCAGGAAAGTTCTCCGTGAAATCCCTATTGCATATGCTATGTCCGATGATGCGGCTGGGGGTGAGAAAGCACATTCTCTCTTCCTGTGGTCCTATGGGGCTCCTTCAAAGGTCGCGGCTTTTGCATGGTTGGTAAGTTGGAAGAGGGTTCAAACGATCGACAATCTAAGGAAGAGGGGTTTATATATAGTGTGTGTCCCCTTTGTTTGCATAGTGAGGAATCGGCTGATCACCTTTTTCTGCACTGTTCATTCTCGAGGGAAGTTTGGGAAAGTTTCTTTGGGATTTTTGGAGTAGCATGAGTTATGCTCAAGCCCATCAAAGGTTTCTTTAGACAGCGGCATGGAGGTGGTTTTGGAGACTCAGGTCAAGCAGTATGGAGAATGTCCCTTCTTGCGGGCCTTTGATCTCTATGGGGTGAAAGCAACAACAAATGTTTTACAGATGTATCTGGGAATTCTAGGGGGAGTTCTCCTCAAAGCAAAATCCATGGTTGCAAATTAGGCTTCGGTTGTAATGCATTTGTGCGACTGTAATTTGTCTGGCCTGGATTGGTCTGCGTGGTAACTCTCTCTCTCTCTCTCTGTCTCTGTCTCTGTCTCTGTATTCTTTGCGGCTTTGCTGCTTTATCAATAAATTGTCATCCTTCGAAAAAACAAGGGTTCAGAATATCATTTGAATGTATTGTAATGCTCTATGAATTTAGCATGATACATTCCGGATACGACTTGATACCTTATGATATTCTTGACCTTGGCACATGTGCCTGTGTGAATGTGAATCCGGTGATCTTAATAGATGAGGGTGGAAATGTTGGAAAATGGTGGAGTCGCCACTAACTGAATTTGAGCAAAATCTACTCAAGGTCAGTTAAAACCCAAACTTTCTTAAAAATTTGATGCCAAACTAAAGATCTGGGCAAGAGCCTCAGTGATGGGGAAGGACGTTGTTAGCATCCTTCCTCACCAGCAAACATGCATCTCTAGTCCCTCAAAAGAAGTGACATTTGTGTGCAACTGATCTCTGTATTGTTTTTCAAAGATTAAGAAAATGAAAGAGATGCAGAAAATGAGGCTAGACTGAGGAACAAGAAGGGTGCCTCGCAATATCTTCAATTGCTTTGGTATCTTGTTGCCGCCTTTAAAACTAAAAAAGGTAGTCATGCCGACGGCTGCTCGCATTGGGCCCCCCTAGCAGGAATAGCCTCCTCCTTTGGTGGGACATTGAGATCTATTTTCCCTAATTGATCATCCACACTGGGACTGAGACATGGCCTGGACACCCAGGGTGGCAGCTGTGGGGAATCTTGGGAATGGGAAAACAAGAGGTCAAATGGATTCTCTTACTAGACAGGTTACCGGAGGCTTATTTCAGTCTGGAGGTTGAAGCATACTCAACCTTCTCAGATCTGAGAGTATCTAAGGGTTCTACATCTAAAATCCAAACTCTTAGAACTTTTTTTTTCTGCTCCATTTCTCTTCTCTGATTGTGCTGAATTCTTGTTGTTGTTGCGGAACTCTGTGTGTGTGTGTGTGTGTGTGTGTGTGTGTGTGCGCGCGCGTGCAGGAATTTTAGGGAGGAATGATCTCAGGCTTAAAAAAAACTTGAGAATTCAATGAGGCAATACCTCTCTTTCTGAGATGGGATGTGGTATTTAAAGAGATCTAAGATGCGGAGTGGCAATTTGAAGGAATATAGGGGGCTTTCTAGAGGGTAGTGGCCTCATGGAAGGTTGACAAGTGGCACAAAGGGGCTGCTGATTTGGGAGTTGGGTGGTACTTTGAAGAAGTTATGATGGAAATTTAGTTATAGGAAAGATTCCAAGAGAATTCGAATTTGGAGGGATGAGATGAAGCCTCGTGTTTAGATTGGGAATTCACCTAGGCAAGTTGGAGAGGTAATATAATTACAGGATGGGTTGGGGGCTAAGTAAGAGTCCCATGGGTGATTTTGGGTGGAAATTGATTTAAAATTTCCGAGGAAAAGGAGTTTGGGATTTGAAATCCTTCTGTCAGAAATTTTCTGGTAATTTTTTCTAAGAACATTGCCGTGAATTTGTGAAAACAAGCATTTTGCTTGCTTCACTCATATCTTCTGACACTTGAACCTTTGTTAAAGGTGATCTAGGGTTCATTGAAAAGCATTTCCAAAGGGCTACAAAATAGACCCCAAGTATGCACCCCCAAAAGTGTGTTTGCAGCCTAAACGCTGTTTTGATCAAAGCAGCTGTTGATCTTGTGCATTTCAATGCACTTTGCAAACCCCAGTCTCCTCTCCCACCCTACAAGATAGGGTGCTAAAACATGATTGCTGAGTTGACGGAGAATGCAGGCTCAAAACCTCCCTTTCTAAAACCCTAATTTGAGGAAGTCTGTCCATAAGGTGCCATGAGGTGGTGAAAATCGGCTACCAGAGGTTAGAGAAAATGAAGCCTGAAAATGACGATTTACAGTAAAGGAGAGTGAAAGAAAGGGCTCTCTATCTGGTGGAAAATCTGGAGGAAAAGGGGTTTATTTTTTGTCCTTTAAAAAATGTGTGGGACCCACCAAGGTTGGGCAGGATCCCACACTTTTCATATCTGGGCTTCAATTAATGTGGAGTTTTCCTTAGGCTTTTGGTGAGGGTTTAAGCTCGGGTTTTGGGTAGGTTTAATTAGAATTTGAGTAGTTTGGGTTGATTTGGTTCCGACCGCCAGCCTCTTAAGGAAGCAGCGCCCTTAACCAGTGAGTTAGTTATCTGTGCTGGTGTTGATTCAAATCACATTCTTCCATATTACTTATAATAAATCAGACTATTTTAAATATCTTTTGTTCCTGATATTTTCAATTTTCAATAATTAAATATTGAGTCCGAGTTGGGTCTAGTCTTCGAGTCAACTTGACTCGGCTGAAATTTACACCTGGGTCCTAAAAAGCAGGCCCATAAGTGATTCAGGTGGTATGGGGCCATATTGAGGGAAACAGTTTAGTGGGCTATTGTTGCCCTGTACATAGTTTCAAATCATGTGGTCCACCTTGATCATAGTTGGGGTGAGTGTTGGGTGCTTGGCCTAACATGAGGTGGATTTTACATAAACATCATGGTGTGGTGGACCCAAGTGGTTACCCATTTGTTTGCACGGCCACCCAACTGGCCGTCGGAAGTCTGTGGAATGATAATTATAACGGTTAATGAGGTAATTATGTAGGTTTATTTATTTATCTTTAATGAATTCTCATTTTCAATTCCCAGCAAAACTATCTCATTCACCTGATCCGTCTGTCTGGACATGACACTTTAAGTTGGGAGTTATTTTTTGGGTCCGGACATGACACCCAAGTTTGGGAGTTTTTGGGTCCTTGAACGACCGATGGTCAGTAGCAAACTAGTGTTGTGGAGGACCAGTTGCCCGGCAAGCACTACGTGATGGTGGGCCCCACCAGCTGTGGTGTAAAATTATGCTTGTTGTACAATGTTTCTTGCGTTCGGGGCCTTTACCTCGTTGGTAGGTCTAGGTCACCAAACCCGTCAGGGTGAATTCCCGCTGCTAACTGCACCTGTGGGTGTGTTATCCGATTAACCAAAAAAAAAAAAAAAAAGTTGGGTCTGCAATACAATCCCACCCATTGGTCTCGGATTGTGTTGGCCCGATCCAGTTAGAGACCTCGTGTCAACCCAACGATTCACCCCCAACTCAGGCAAGTCAGGCCCTTTCACTGTGACTTGGACGAGTGTGTCCACTTGATTCGACATCTGACAAGTTGATCCTAGTCGCCGAGCATTTAAAGTTTAAACCAATGGTTTTGATTTTCGACTTTGACTGTTAACCATAAGTCACTTTAGAGGGTAGGATTTAGTCAGTTCGGGCTAACACCCTGCATATCCATGCCGTTTATCCGTTTTTACAGATCATTTTAGGGCATGATCCAAAAAATAAAGCAGATCCAAATCTCAGGTGGACCACACCGCAGGAAACACTGGCTATTGACCATTAAAAACTTCTTGTGACCACAAAAGTTTTGGATCGAGCTGATATTTATTTTTGCCCTTCATCCAGGTCTGTGAGAGCTTATCAACAGTTTGGATGGCAAATAAACATTATGGTGGGCCCTAGGAAGTTTTTAATGGCTGTTGTTCATTCGGTTTATTCCACCTAAGATTTGTATTACTTCATTTTTGGGCTCATATCCTAAAAGGAACAAAATGGATGGATAGCGTGGATATAATACACATACATCAAGGTGGGCCCCACGGTCATGGCCGCACCTAATCCGCTCCCTATCAAAAGGTTTTAATGGAAAATTAACATTTCGGTGGCCCCACGAAGTTTTAATGTTGGGGATTCAATCATGTCTGTTTTCTATGGTGTGGTCCACCTAAGATTTGAATCTGCTTCATTTTTAGCATAATGCCTTAAAATGAGCTTTCAAAAAGGATGGACGACGTAGATTTAAGCTAAAAAAATCAAGGTGGGCCCTACATTCAGGGATCCCAAACACCTCGGGGATCCACCGAGGCCCCGCCCCCATTCAATTGCTCGCTAGTCGCTGCCCATGGACGAGGATGACCAACAAGGTGGGCCAATTCCAACTGAATCCACAGAAAAGTGCTACGTGGTGCACATCCATGTGATCCGGACAATTCATCATGTGGGGTCCACCGTGAACATACGATGTCCCGAAAATCAGGCAAGTCGGCTGGTCAGGTGAGCCACACTTGCATTGAAAAAAATGGACGGCTAGAGAAAAGATGGCCAATGGTACATATTCAAGGGACAATTATGGACCAATTGATGCTGGACCTTGAATCATCGGTCAGAACATGTTTTTAGATGAATGGACTGGATTTAATCACGTGTGCCATGTGTTAATTACATAGGCCGGCTTTGGAGGATTGCATTTGTAAGCGGTGAAAACGAAGGGAGGAATAGGATTTGAATCTTTTGATAATCCAATGACCAGCCGCTTTTCCGCTTTCACTTTAAAATCACATGCACGTCCACATGGCCAATGAAGCCAACAAATCACAATTTGAATTTATTGCAATGGCGGCCAAACAGTCCACTTCTCCTTCATGGCTCCTCATAAGTCTCTTCATAGCCATTCTCAACGTGTCGTGTGGTTAGGGCTGTAAATGGTTCAGCAGACCCAATGGGGTAGCTAGACCCGACCCACTTGTTAAATGGTACGGGTCTGGGTCCAAGAATAGATCCAGTTACTAAACGGATTTGGGTTTGGTTTCCTTTATATTAGGCCCGATCCGAACCCATTTAGTAAGTGGGTAGGTTTGGTCTATGTTTCAAGGGACCCATCTAACCCAGACCCGTCCAGACCCTATTTTAAGCCTTGTAAAAATGCTTGCATACTAGATCTAGACCCAAACTCATTAGACCCGACTCATTTATAGATGGGTCTGATGGGTTAACTCGGACCCGACCCAAACCTAGACCCGCTCATTTAGTAAAAGGGCTTGGGTCTAAAATTTGTCCGGATACCACAACGCATCTGATGGGTGAACTCTTGGAGGAGTTTTTATTTTATTTATTTATTTATTTAATTTATTGTTTTATTCATGCAAATGAACCTTAGGAAAAAGGTAAGAGTTATGAATTTGAAAAAGGGTTTTTCCTTGCACAAGTCAAGAGAGGATTTCAACCGGAAGTCTTTTTTTTTGAAGGTTCAAGAGTTCTAAGGCTTCCTCAAGATGTACTCTAAGATCTTCTTCACAAAGGTATATAATGTGGAGGGTTTTCCCTTTTAAACTTAAATTCAAATGAGTTTTGTTGTGTTCTTGGAGAATGAATTCTATACCTTGTTTTTGTAATTTTTCTTGTTATAGTGGCTTTTTTTTTTGTTAGATTGTGGATGAATATAGTTCAAGTGGTGCACCATGTATATCTTGTGTTCTTGTGTGGTTAATTTTCAGGAAAATTAGGTTTTTAAATTTGTACAAATGAGCCCATGTACTAAAAGTCTCTGATAAGGAGAACTCACGACCCTTAAATGTTTAGCCATTAGATTTTTAGTGCATGGGCCATCAGTAGTTAGTTCTGTTAGGAGAAATTGGTAAAATAAGAGGGACCTATAAGCTTATTTTACAAATATGGGGTCCTACGCATTCCAATACACTCATCACGTTCGCTTGCTCGTGCTCTCCTTATAGGCCAAATTCACACACACTACTAGTGATTGAACTCTAGATCACATACGTCCAGCGCCAACTTGTGTTGAATTCATTTGTTTTTTTCTCTCTTTCTCGAACTTGATGGATGATTGATCGAGACTGTTGATCCAGTGTCCAATACCATGGACAATTGATGGTTCGAAAAAAAATTCATGTTTTTCCACTCATCAAGTGGGATACAATGCATACAAATCAGCAACTCTTGTTCACGTAAATCAATCATGCATTTATTCATGTTTCAAGTTATTGCCTTGATGCTTTCAACTAATGATTTGTTTTGGGTCAATGTTTCTTTGAGCAGTGCATGATCCTTGTCGAAGAATGATTTTTTAGTGCATTAATTTCTAATGTCATCTCCACTATTGATCTTAGTATGAGAAAATGGTTTTTATCTACAGTCCGGTAGGTTGAGAGATGCAAATGGTTACTTCATTGAGCATACTAAGGTGAGACATGCACTATTTTGTTTTGGGTCAATGTTTCAATGGTTGTTATTAGTTATGTTTGTTTGTTCATAATTGAAGTTCCTCATTGTGAGATCATGGACATTTTCAAATGTTCATAAAGTAATACCTAATATAAATTTCTACACTGTTATAACCTAATATTGGTCAAAATTGGATTGTGTTTTGAGGCCGATTAAGAAATAAGTTCGACCGCTTGCAAAATTTCTATGAATGCCCAGCCTCAACCTAAGAACATGCTCATGGCTTCAAAGGGCAGGCTTGAGCCTGAAATTTTAGGACCGGTTGAAGGTCTAGTCAAAGGCTAATTTTTAGGCCCAGCTACAATCAAACCATTTAAAGCTCAACACATTGATCCAGAAAACGAGATTGGTTCTTTAGATCTCTCATAACTATCTCAATCCCAACTTCTTACTTTCCTTTCCATCTTCCATGCCTCTTTATTTCCAAACCATAACTCCAACTTGATCAGCTTCTACTTATCTGCCTAACAAGTTATGATAATTAACATATTGACGCTTTCATTTTAGTTTTTACTATCCTTGTGAAAGAGTTGTTTTGTCCTACCGTTTTTAAGCTTTTGTTCATATCAATCACAAAAAAAAGAACTTATGCTCATAACTTCTGATGAATTGAAACACCACCATATCCTTGAAACCATTTATCTACTCATCTAAATTGAAGGTACTTGGACTAATACATTTGGCATTATACTTCTTATTGTGAACAAGGTATTTATTTGAAATGTAATTAAATTCTTTTTGTTATTTTGTTTTGTAGGTTGTAGACAGACAGAGGAGGGATGAATGGAGGGGCAGGGGTTATGTATTTTGTCCATTTTCAAAATTGTTGTAAATATTATATATTAAGTTTTAAATATTAAAAAAAAATACATGTTCCAATCAAAATATAAATAAAAAATTATAGGTCTACTAGTGCTTTCGTAGGTTTAAATAGTAGGTTTTTTTGGTGCTTTTAAAATCTTTCCCGGTACTTCGATAGACCTTTACCGTCGGTTTATGGTTGCCGGTAAAACTTACTCTATACAGGCGGCCAACAAAAGGGCCGGGAAAGGATGCCGACCGTTGGGAAAGCCTTTGTCGACGGAACTTTCCGCAGCGCTTGTCTAACCGCCGGAAATGGTTTTGACAGGTTTCTTTAGCCTTTGACTGGCGTTTCCAACCGCCGGTAAAGGTCATTTTTTCTTTTATAGTGATATGCTATCTCCATCAGCTCATCTAATAAGTGGCAAACATTAATCTACAAACATTATAGAGGAAATGGAAAACCAAAAGTCATAGAGTCTACTTTATAAGGAAGTACAAACACACCCAGGCTGAGGGGGCTTGGGTTTGAATTGATTGGGCCAAACATTGTTAAAATTTTGATTTTGCTAGTCAGGCCGGCCCATTAACATCCCTAGACAAACATGATGGTTTTCTGACTAAGTGACTCATCTTGACTTGTTCTGGTTTGAGCTGACTCGGTTGAGTTTTATTTCCTAACCATAACATTTTGGTTTTGACCATGGTTTTAAGACTCCGATGAGTTAGATGCACCTCATCCTAGTCGACTTGGATTGCATTGATTGGATCTAATCAGAGGCCTTGAGTCACCCAAATATTCACCCTCAATTTAGGCAAGTGAGGCCCATTCACCCTGACTTGGGCAATTGTTGTGGCTTGTCATATTAAGACAAAAGGGAATTTTACAAAAAAAAAAAAACTTAATTAATATGTAATATACATTCCGGTTGCTTTCTCTAAATGAAAGGTTTTCAAATACCTACCTCCAAAAGCTACCTCATTCCTCAATATAATTATCATTTAATTGCCTTTACATTGCTTTAACCAACAGTTGGGTGAGTGTGCAAGTGAATGGGTCCGTTGCTTTGGTGGGCCCCACCATGATGTTCATGTAAAATCCATCTTGGCCACCAGGTGTGTCACCTCATGTTAGGCCCAAAAATCACCCCCATTCATGATTTAGATGGACCACATGATTGGTAATAGTGTATAGGGCTTTGATCGCCATCCAAGCTATTTCCCTTAGTATAGTCCACCTGAATTATATGGTCCTGATTTTTAAGCCCCAAGACAAAATTTTGGTGTGGAATCTAAGGGTTGGAGTGAATTTCATATAATCATAATGGTGGGCTCTATAAAAATCAAGGTTGGACATCTCTCCCAATTGTTTTCTTTGGTGTGGACCACATAAATCACAAGTCAGCTTAATTTTTGGGCTCTAGGCTTAAACTGGGATTACGCATCTAATTAATGGAGTGGATTTCATATACACATTATGGTGGGCTCTACAAATAATCAAGTCCCAGTGTCCCCCTTCAACTTTGGGTAGAGATTATTTATAAAAAAAAGAATGAATTACATGGGGCTGCTCTTCATTTTGCTGCATCCACAATGATGTTCATGTAAGATACACTCTGGCCATTAGATACTTAATCCCATATTAGGCCCTAAGACAAAATAATAATAATAATAATAATAATAATAAATCCCTAACTTGTGAGCCTGGATGCCACATCGAAGGAAACATTGGGAAGACACGCCCATTCTTAGTTTTGATAGAACCTACCACGATATATATATATATATATATATATATATATATATATAATCCACTCCAACTAGTTCAGGCATGTGACCCAAAAAGCACACCCATCCATGATTCAATTGGGCCATATTAATGAAAATAGTTTGGAGGGTGACCATTGTCCTATACACTTTTTCCAACCATATAGCCCACCTGAATCACAAATGGAACTGTTTTTTAGCCTTGACAATGTTAGTATAGGGGTATTCTTGTAAATTTCATTGTCTTAAGTGCCAATATCTCATGTGTAACATCATGTATTGATATATATATAATGGAACAATGCCCTGGACAAGGTCTATGGTTTTTCATAAATCTTCATGGTATCAGAGCCAAGGTATCCCATCTTCTTCTAAAATTCTAGTTCTGCCATGTCTTCCACTGCCTCCATGGATTCATCTATCTCTGTGTCTTCTACTTCATCGGATACTGCTTTACCTACATCCTCTACTCATGCTTCCTCTTATATTCCCTCCCAATCTCCTTTGATCATTGTTAACATAAAAAATTTCATTCCAATCGAACTTACACACTCCAATTACTTGGCCTGAAAATCCTTAGTTTCTTCTTGTTCTTAAAAGTTTTAATGTCGTTGGCCATGTAGATGGCTCTCTTCCCATTCCAACTTCTTTTATCCCTGATTCCTCTAATACTATGGTTCCAAACCCTGACTACATGACCTGACTTCAAAAAGGTACTGCTGTATTGTCATGGATCAATGCTATATTATCTATTGACATTCTTAAATCGATCCTTGGGGACTTTAACACCACTGCTCGTGATGCATGGTTGGCCATTGAGAAGATTTTCTTGATCAAGCTTCGTCTCGCCATCTGCAACTCAAGTTACAACTTCAAACATTGAAGAAAGGCACTTTCTCCATGACTGCATACCTTCGGAAAATGAAGTCCACCAGTGACTCCCTGCATGCAATTGGCCATATCTCAGATACTGATTTAGTTCTTCATGTATTGGATGGACTTTCACACGATTATGAAGGATTTGTTACTGCCATAACCACTCGGCCGCCTCTTCCTTCGTTTGATGATTTGGGACCACTTCTCCTGAATCAGGAGTTGTGCCTTCAACAGATTCATCCTTTTGCGGATCTTGACACGTCGACTGCTCTCTTCACATCCACCATTCGTGGTAGGGGGTTCTCTTGTGGCAGTCGTGGCCATGGTCGAGGTAGAGGTCGTGGCCGTGGTCGTTATCAAAGTTTTTACTCCTTGGAATCTCCATCAAATGGACCACACCCTTCTTTATCTCCATCAGGAGGTGGCTCAGGTCTCCTCGGCCCACCTCCGACTCATCATCCTCCCGGCTCATCATCTAGCATACAATGTCAGATCTGCAACAAGTACAATCACTCTGCCATGCAGTGTCGCCAATGCTTCAATCATTCTTATACTATAGAGGATGTTCCAAAATCCTTTGCTACAATGCGTGTTTCAGAACCATTTGATGCGTTGTGGTATCCGGACACAGGGGCCTCTTCACACATGACTCCTAATGAAGGTAATCTCCTTACAAAATATCCCTACACTGGTTCAGATCGGATTGTTTTTGGAAATGGTGATCTCTTACCCATATCTTACATTGGTCATTCCATCCTCCATACACCAAATGGTTCATTTCAATTAAATAATATTCTTCTTGTGCCCTCTCTTAAGAAAAATCTTCTTTTTGTCCATCAATTCTACAAGGACAATAATTGTTCATTCACTTTTGACCATTTTGGCTTCTCTGTGAAGGATTTGAAGTCGAAGAAGGACGTTCTTCGGTGCAGTAATTCAGGATCCTTGTATCCGCTTACTTCATTTGTTGCCTCTGTTTATCGTCTACCTTTTCCCAAGCGTTTTCTGCTTCTATTGTTGATTTGGATGTTTGGCATCGCCAATTAGGTCACCCTGGCTACGATGTGATTTTGAATTTTCTAAAGAATAATGTTATTCGTGTTCACAGTTCTAGTTTACTTTATCCTACTTGTAATGCATGCCAGTTAGGTAAACATTCAAAGTTGTTTTTTAATGAAAGTAATTCGGTTTCCAGTGCTCCCTTTGTGCTCATTCATTTTGATGTATGGCAATCCTCTATTAAGTCTGTATCTGGATATGGCTATTATGTTGTTTTTATCGATGATTTTTCTCAGTATTCTTGGGTATATCCATTGCGTTCTAAATCAGAAGTCTATGACAAATTCATTGAATTCAAGACTTTGATTGAATTTTTTTTTCCACCACCATCAAATCTTTTCAATCTGATGGTGGTGGCGAATTTTTCAATGGTCGATTTCAGAGGTTATTTCGAGATTGTGGGATACATCATTGTATCTCATGTCCCCATACTCAACGGAATGGTATCGCCGAGCTAAAACATCGTACTATAATCAATATGATTCGATCAATGTTGTTTTTAAGCAAATTTACCTACAGAATTCTGGGTTGAAGCTCTTCATATGGCTATTTTTTTAATAAACCGTCTTCCCACCAAAATCTTACATAGTTCATCTTCATTTGAAATGTTATATGGTGCGTAACCTGATTTTTCCAATTTATGTGTTTTCGGATGCTTGTGCTATCCAAACCGTACATCTTGTGCATCGAGTAAGTTTGATCCAAAAAGTATACCCTGTGTCTTTCTAGGGTATTCCTTAAATCACAAAGGCTACCGATGTTTTCTTCCTTCAATGAATCAAATTATTTTGTCGCGCCATGTTACTTCCGATGAATCCCAGTTTCCATACCATACTTTGAAAATTGGTCAGTCATTGAATTCTGTCTCAACTCACGGATTCCTAAGTTCTTCATTGTCTAATTGTGTCAGCCAGACTGGCATTTCTACTGATCTCACATTTTCTAAAGATCTCCATGGTACACATGCTTTCAATGACTTTTCGTTTGGTGGTACCACTGTCCAACAGTGTACGTCGTCCCATCCCATAAATCATGTCCATCCATTAGCATCAAGCTAGGCCACACACGTTCAATCTGATTTTCCTCCAATTCCATATCCTCCAAATCCTTCTTCTTATACGTCCAGCTCACCTACAGCTGTTCATTCACCTGCTCATGAAAAATCTCCCGTTGCTTTCCAATTGGGCAACGTCTCACCCACCAATTTCTCCAATGAAATTTTTGGTGCAAAATCCCCAAAATCCCCTCCAACCGATTCTCTAATGCTTCACGTCATTCCCTCTCCTTTCTCTCTCCAAAAAATCTCTCTCACATATCATCTAAATCTCCTACTTTCTCTCTCCCAAAAAATCTCTCTCATACGTCACCTAAATCTCCTACTCTCTCTTTCCTAGAAATCTCTCTCCTACTTAACCTAAAACTCCTAACTTCTCTCCCATTAATCTCCTAGAAAATCTCTCTCCAAATCATGCAACCTTATGATATTGCTTATCCCACGACAATTACAACCCCTAATAAGACATGTCATCTCACCGATTCTACTTCCCCTAATCTTACAATCTCTATGCAAGATTCTGCTTTATCCACTCCAGCTAAGGGTCCCACAATTACTTCTCCAAATCTTCCCAAAAATCTGCCTCATTTTATGGAAAATGATCCTCAACGTTATTCGGTTCCTGTGCAACAATCATCCCCTCATGTCGTTCCTATTTCGTCAACTTCTATTTCTAATTCTTCCCTATATAACACTGTTCTAGTAAATCAATCCGGTACATCTCAAGTGGATGAGTCTGAATGCCTGACGCATCCATCCGTTCGTCCAGGCTCCAGCCATCACTGGTCACTCGGACGATGACAGGGACACGAAAGGTTAAACATATTCCTTCTCTTTTGGCTGAAAGTTTATCTCCGTGTTTAGAAGAACCTACTTCCTTCTCTTAAGCTATAAAGAACCCTCTTTGGACTGCTGCAATGGTCGATGAATATAATGCTCTCTTACAGAATTAAACATGGGAACTGGTTCCACCATCGGAAAAACTCAATCTCATTGGTTGCAAATGGGTCTTCAAGGTGAAGTTACGTCTGATGGGATGCTTGAGAGATATAAAGCACGTCTGGTTGCTCAAGGATACAAACAACAACAAGGTATAGATTTTGGAGAAACCTTCAGTCCTGTTGTTAAATTGGCAACAATTCAAATTGTTCTTTCTCTTGCTCTTTCACGCTCATGGACTATCAACAACTAGATGTGAAAAATGCATTTCTTCATGGTGATCTTCAAGAGGAGGTTTATATGCGTCGACCTCCAGAGTTTGTGCATCTAGATAGACCAAATTTTGTTTGTTGCCTACGACGTTTTCTGTATGGACTAAAACAAGCCCCACGTGCTTGGTTTCAACGATTCACAAGTTCACTATGTGAATTGGGTTTCAACTGTTGCAAAGTGGATCCTTCTATGTTTGTCTATTCTTCAAATCTTGGGATGGCAATCGTTTTGCTATATGTCGATGACATTATTCTCACGGGTAGTTCTTTTGATCTTCTCTCTAAGATTATTGCCCATCTACAGTCTTCCTTTGCTATAAAAGATCGATATCTCGGCACATTGCATTACTTTTTTGGCATTGAAGCGCTCCATGCATTCTTCTGATAGAATTTTCCTATCATAGGAAAAATACATAAATGACATTCTGCAACGTAGTGGTATGGCCACAGCTAAACTTGTCACTACACCAATTAACACTATTGTTAGTCTTTCCAATGCCAATGGCGACTTACTCCTGGATCCCACAAGCTACAGGAAACTAGTTGGCTCTCTCCAATATCTGACATTCACACGGCCAGACATTGCATATGCTGTCAACATGGTTTCTCAGTTCATGCATGCACCTCGCGAGCCACACCTCATTGCCATCAAACGAATTTTCCGTTACATCAAGGGCATGCAGAATTATGGATTACGGCTCTGTAATAATACTGATATGTTGATTAATGCTTATTCAGATGCTGACTGGCCTAATACGAGAAGATCAACTACTAGCTATTGTGTTTTTCTTGGTAAGAACTTGGTGTCTTGGTCTACCAAAAAGCAACCAACTGTCTCTCGCTCAAGTGCTGAATTAGAACATCGGTCCTTAGCCCATGTAGTTGTTGATACGATCTGGTTATGCCAACTTCTTTGTGAACTTCATGTGTTTCTTGCCAAGCCTGTGACAATGTTAGCACAACCTATCTTACTGTAAATCCACTTTTCCACACTCGCACAAAACATATTGAAATTGATTATCATTTTGTATGAGAAAAAGTGGCAACTGGCGATCTATTGGTTTGTTATATACCCACCGACAGTCCACTTGCTGACATATTCACTAAAGGGTTACCCTCTACGAAGTTTCGATTCCTATGTTTCAATCTAAATGTTGGTGAACATTACGCTTAGATTGCGAGGATGTTAGTAATAGGGGTATTTTTGTAAATTTCATTGTCTCAAGTGTCAATATCTCACGTGTAACATCATGTATTGATAAGTGCCCTGGATAAGGTCTATCGTTTTTCATAAATCTTCAGACAACACATGTTGTTCATGCTTGGCGACCGGAATGGATTTTACATAAACATCATGGTGGGGCCACCTGAGCCACCGAAGTATTTGTTGGCATGAGGTAGCTTTGTGAAAACCTTTTTGGTAATTCTCACTAGGGCTGTCAATGGCACGGATCTTGATCCGTATCCGATCCGTATCCGATCCGATTTTACTGGATTTGGATCATTAATCGGATCAACGGATCGGATACAGATCAAAATCTGTGATCCGTTTATTAATCGGGTCGGATTCGGAGCGACCCCGCTCCGATCCGATAATGATCCGATTACATTAAAAAGAGATTTAAAAAAAAAAAAAAAAAACCCACCTACTGTCGCAGCAGCAGCAAACCTTCGAGACGCAAACCTACGAGAGAGAGAGAGAGAGAGAGAGAGAGAGAGAGAGGGGCGTCGGTCCACCAGCAGCAAACCTTCGCAACGCACCCGCACAGGTCAGTCACAAGATGGACCCACCCAGCTGGAAGACGCTGTCCGTTTCAACAGCAGGTACGTCTTCTTCTTCGTTTTTTTTTCTTTTTTTTTTTTAAACCACAGCTAGCTTAGGCGTTTCGACATCAGCGTTTCAACAGCAAACCTACTGTACAGTAGGGCCCATGCACAAAATGACTATGATCCAAACCATCAGTTTAGTAGGGCCCATGGTGGACGGACGGATCGGGTCGGATCGGAGTCGGATCGGCTGAATCTCTGTCGGGTCGGATTTCGGATAGAAGTTTAGAGATCCGTCGAATTTCGGGTCGGATACGGATCACCCGGATCACAAATCGGATCGGATTCAGATCAGCTACTATCCGCTCCGAATCCGACCCGTTGACAGCCCTAATTCTCACGGAAGTTCTTTCGGTAGGTAGCGGGTTAGGTGAGCCCAGGCCTCACCTACGGTGGGCCTTACCATGGAACCCACCTTGATGTACGTTGATAATATATATATATATATATATATATATATATATATATATATATATATATATAAAAGCTTGATCCGAAAATTTTATGGGCCATTAATGATCAATCACCACTATTTTCTATGGTATGGTCCACCCGAGAGTTGAATCTGCTTCATTTTTGGGTTGATGCCCTAAAATCACCTAACAAAACGGATGGATGGCGTGGATTTAGAATAAATACATTAGGGAGGGCCCCACGGTAAGGGCCTCATCTAATCCGCTCCGCTTTAGGTTAAAGTGGCGTCTGACATGGATGGAGGTCCACTCGATACCTGACAAGTTGATCGGACTTGTCGAGTCTTCTAATCAATGGTTTTCACTTTTGATCTGTCCTATGGTTTTGACTTTTTATTTTGACTGATGACCGTAAGTTCATTTTACAGGGGAGCAGATTAGGTGTGAAGCACTTGCAGTGGAGTCTACTTTGATGTCTGTATTCTAAATCCACACCGTTCATCAGTTTTCTTCAGATCATTTTAGGTTATGAGCCCAAAAAAGGAAATCCATAGGAAAGAGTGGTGATTGAATACCATATCATTAAAATCTTCCTTAATTCCCACCGTAATGTTTATTTTCCATACAACCTGTTGATTAGGTCACACAGGTATGGATGAAGGGAAAAATCGAAGTTCATCTTGATTCAAAACTTTTGTAGCCCATTAATCGACAACATGTTTCCAACATTATGGTACATCTTAAAATTAGATCTACTTCATTTTTGGTCACATGTACTAAAATTTTCTGAGAAAACGGATGTACGTACGGTGTGGATATAGGATATATACATCAAGGTTAGGGCCGCACCGGCTTGGGTGAGGCCTGGGGCGCACCTGATCTGCTCCTACTTTGGAGAGTCAGTCGTACCTTCGCAGACGCCGATTGCCTACTGACAGATAGTACTCTGTGGTCCACCATGATGTATGTGTTTTGACAGTCCACTTTAGTTAATGAGCCAAAAAATGAGGTTGATCTGCACGAAGCAATGGTGATTGAAGGCACACCGTTAAAAACTTCTTGGGGCCCAAAAGTTTTGGATCAAGATGATATTCGTGTTTTCCTTGGTTAAGTTCTTTGTGACCTAATCAATAAGTTGGATGGAAAATAAACATTAAATTGGGCATTTGGAGATTTTTAATGGCAGGCATTCAATCATAAGTGTATTTCTATGGGTGTGGTCCACCTGAGATTTAGATCTGCCTCATTTTTGAGCTCACGCACTCAAATAATGATCCAAAATGGATGGATGGCGTGGATGAAACACATACATCATCATGGGGCCCACAGAGCACGTTCATTAGCTTGCTACTGGCAGTGTCAGTACGCAATCCACGTCGCACCACTAGAGCTGAACGAACCTGAATTAAGCTGGCTCAGTTAGCTCGCTCGATTCGGCTTGTTCCAGCTTGATTCGGCTTGATTTGGAGGAAGGGTTCAAATAGAGTCGAGCGGATTTCCCTGGCTCGTTTCATAGTTCCAGCTGCACACGAGCATGCCCAAGCTTGGCTCGAAGCTCGGCTCGTTCGTAGCTTGATTCGGCATATATATATATATATATATATATATATATATATATATATATATATATATATATATATATATATATATAATATTTTTTTTATAACTTAAAACCTAAAATTCTAAAACTCTAAAATCTTCTCCATTTTGAACGAGCGCTCCCTTCCCTCCCTAAAATCCTAACTCTATCCAGCCGGCCACCGTTACACGGCCACCACCTCTCTCTCTCTCTCTCTCTCTCTCCCCAATCCGCCTTGTGGGGCGGTTAGCCGGTGACAACTCTCTCTCTCTCTCTCTCTCTCTCTCTCTCCAGTTCGTCTGGCTACCTTTGTTGTCTAGTCATCTCTCAATCTTTCTATTTCTCTTTCTTAATCTCCCTATTTCTCTCTGAAATATTTTGAACACATGTAAACATTGTATCTAAGCTTGTCTCTCAGCTTGAATTCAGCTCGATAGGCTCGAGCTCGAGCTTGAACTCGGCTCGAAGCTCGGCTGAGCTAACTCGAACATAAAAGTCCAGCTCGATGGTTGAGCCAAGCCGAACACAAGCCAGGCTATTCAGTGACCGGGCCTAGCTTGAATATGGCTGAGCTCGGATCAGCTCGGCTCGTGATCACCTTGACGCACCACTGCATGGTATGTGTCAGGGAATTGCTCACCAACGTCCGAAACATGGGCGTGAGTTGGGTGAGACCCCGGAACCAGCGAAGTGGGTGGGACCCTGACGTGTCCCACCATTATTAGCCAGCAAGGCGGCATGTGTGCTGGACTTGCGCACGTGAGAAAGACAACTGCCGTTAGAGCCTAACGGACCGTCAACCTGGTTTGGGATTCTCACGCTCCCTCTCATTCTCTCTCCCTCCGGCTTTCTTTTACTTTCCCACAAACCTCTCACGGGCGATCTAACTCTCTCATGAGAGATCCTGTTCTATCTCTCTCCCTCTCTTTCTCTCTCGCCATTAGTCTCTCTCTCTCTCTCTCTCTCTCTGTTAGATTGTAAGACGAGACTGCAGTGGAGAAGGAAGCTTTACCTGCTCCCCCACAGCGCCCCCATGTGTATTCCTTTTGCAAGATGCTAAGCACTTTAGACACAAACACCCCTGATTAATTCTCTATGCTGAGGCGGCATGCCAATGAATATCTTCCTCATCTGGTCAGGATTTGTCATGTGTCTTCCGTTACCCTTCTGATCTTTAGATTCTTGGAGTGGTAATTGATAGTGTTCGTTGTTTCTCTCTGTCAGGACATGAGCCGTGAACCTCCGATGCAGGAGTTGGTAGCCAAGGACTTGCATCGGACGGAGTAGCACTTCGGCCATATCTTTCGAGGTGATCTCATTGTTTTATTGATTTTGTAAGATTATAAAATAATGCACAGTGTGTATGGTGTATTTATGGGAACTTGTTTTCTCACACGCCACATTCCCTGTTTCTGATAACTCTTTGTTGTAGAGATTGATATTTTCAAATAGCTTCTCCAATTGATGAAGTTCTGCTTTTTTTCTTTTTCCTTTTATTTTTATGTCTACGCTTGCTCATGTCCCTTGGGGTAAGCATTGAAGGGAGTAACAAAGCCACTGTAGCAATCTTAGCGATGCTTGGTTTGGATTTTCTGCCGACCATTTATGACTTCTTTTTATGATCGGTCAATACTCTTCTTGGGGTTGTGGTTTTTTTTTTTTTTTTTTAATTTTAAGATGGCTATTTTGTTAACCCAAAGAACAGAAACAGAGACTAAATGAGCCAGGGTGACCTTCTTATCACTCAAACCACAAGCCATAACAAAGAATCAAGTGAAGGTAAAAGTGCAAAGGACACTACACATAGGGTTAATACAGGGATTCCTAACACACATGTTGCTAAGGATCATCATCATCATCATCATCCAAGCCTTATCCCAGCTAAGTGGGGTTGGCTAAATGATTACTAAGGATGAGTGGATGACCCTTGATATCCCCATTCCACTCCCTAAAGAGATCCTCCACAAAGCAGGCTTGGAACCGCTTTCTCAATATCACCCAGTGAATGATAAAAAAAAACAAGATTCCTCACTTAAGAGAATTGCCCTGAAGCACTCCTTCCTAAGACATGGTCCATCCATGATGGGGCCCAGCAATCATATTATGATTGCTTGGCTATTGAATCATGTGCTCCATTTGGACAAGCTAGGTCCTGGTTAAGGATCCCAAATTTCTCCCATGTATGATATAATTTTTTCCTTTTTCTGTTGTAATTTTTTTTATTGGTTATGCTGTTGACTAAGCTTGCCATTTACAATGTTGTTATTGGATTTAGCATTTGAAACTCCTTTTGCCATATCGATTTTTCTGAAATGTATGTTTCTTCCTTTCTTTCATTAGGCCTTTTACCACTTTCACTGAACTCCTTTTACCACACCAATTTTTCTTGTTGTTGTTATATTAGCATCATTTCATATTCTAAAGTCAAAAATGACAAAAGGAACCAATTGAAGTTTTCGGTTTCTTTCTATGCAGGAACGCCCAAGATCATTATTTGAATATCAATTCATTGATGCAGTAGTAGAGGAGCTGAAAGCGAGGCTGACTGGCAAATCAAAGATGGGTTGAAGAAGACAAATGCGATCTTGAGCCGTCAATTTTTAGTAGTGAATGCATGAACGGGAGTGCATTGTGAGGCTTCGGTGTAAAGCTTAGCTTTATGCTGGCAACTTCTGATGCTTTATGCCTGTTATTTTATTCGATATGATTGGGATGGTAGTGTTGTTTAATGAAATGACGGTTTGGCAGAATGTAACATGCTATGCTTCATTAGAGATTTGGGTGAAGAGATTTGGTTTGTTTGTTTAACGTTTGGGATGAATGCATGAACTTAGTTTGTTGTGGATCTTTTTAAGAGTCAAGAGATGATTCTGGGTCATTCTTTGTAAGCAATTATTATTTGGCAATTATACGTGTTATAGTGGAAACTAAAAAGGTGGTCTTTTATTGGTTCTGCGCATTGGCTTGCCTAGATAACACCAACAATTCTATACTTCTGTTGTGGGTTGTCTCCTTTGTATAGTGCTATTAGAAGGGTATTTGATTTTTTATAGGATTTGATTTAAATTTTTTTCATATTGTGATCTCCTATTTCCACTTTAAATGTACCATTTCAAGGAAGAATAAGAAAAACTCTGCAAGGAAGAATAAGAAAAAAAAAAATCTTACACCTGCAGGTTCTAATAAAGGTTATGATCACTGCATGGCTGTTCCAAGATTGTTGTTTGTCCTCTCTTTTGCCCTTTGTGAGATGAAGTTACCTTTTCAGGCTATGCAAAAGATGGACTCATGCAAGGATCACCTGGTGTAAAAGAATCAGGCTGACCATTATCAAGTGGGCAACACCATTGAAATGAATGAATAAGCAACCCACTTTTGGCTGCCATTTTTGTCCCTGATATGGGGCATGTTGACGGGATCGACGTTGTGGTGTGGTAAGCGTAGCATTTTAGGGGTTGGATGTGATGATTTCTTTTCAATGAATTGTATCTAATCTGTCTTGAATGTGATACATGATCCAAGAGGTGCAATGGTCCAGTGAATTGCATTTGCATTACTTAATGTGCTGGAGATTCATCAAACCTTTTCCTTTGCATTCTACACAAGGTTGTCTTTACATTAATGGTTGGGCATTTTAGGGCCTACTTAGTCAAGCAGAGGATAAGGGGGTTGCCAAAGTGCGTCCAAACACACAACCGGTATTGTTATGCAAGGTGGAGCCTCGACAGTCGTCACATACTTATTACATCAGATTTTCAGTTGCGATTAACAGTTTGGTCGCTGGTAAACACTGCTTGTGTACATGTGCAACGGCCAAAACACACCTCCAAATGTGTTTCTTTTATGCAAGTTGGGAAGTTTGCACAAGGCGCGATTGTAAGGACTATATAAATCTGCTTGTGTACATGTGAAGGCCTCATTGTTTTCCTCCTAAATGAACCTTGAGGCGATTTTGGGCGTCTCTTGCATTAGCATCATTTGGCATTTCTGCTAGAATCCTTCGAGATTTTGCTATGTACAGACTCTCTCATAGAAATTGGTGTTGAATTTTCAAGTCAATGTCCTGTGCTGGGAGATGCTTTGGATTTAGTTCATTAACCGGTTTTAAGGGTTGTTGCTGTAAATGATTAATATTGGATGAGTAAGCAATTTGGTAGCCAGTTTTCACAGCCCATCTCAAATGGTTTGTAAGCATGCAACATGTCTCTACGGATGTTTATTCATGATCTGAATGAACCTGGGAGGGTTCATCTTTCTTCTTTTTTTTTCTTGGTTTTGTATTTGATCTGGGTAGACTTTCTTTGTACAGCCTTGTTTTAGGCTTTTAGCTGAGTATTCTTGATGGTTGTGGCCCTGTTTTTTCTGTCGGGCCCACCCAAATGATTTTAAATTTATTTTTAATCATCAATATATTTCAGGTTGTAAGTCACAATTTGTCTAAGAACATGAAGACTTGTTTATGTTCGCATTGGACAGAATGGAAGCCTAAGTGTTTGGCTAGCAACGAGTATGAAAATAAATTAAGTAAATGGCAATTCTTTTAATTGATTTTTCAATTGTTTTAGTTGATAATGATCATTAAGTAAATGGCATGTAACTCTTCCCATACTTCAACGCATATATGTTGATGCTCCTCTCTTAATGTGTGGACATCATCCTCTAATTGATTGGTAAAAATGGCATTCCTACAATTGATTGGTCAAAATCACATACCATCAATATCTCTCCACCGACTCAGTTCCAATGAAGTGGTTTGGTAACTAAGATGGATTCATTTTCTTAAATTGTAATTTCGGCATTTAAGAAGGAATAAGTAACTTATATTCAAACACTGTCAACTGTACTACATTCCTGTAATAAACTAATTGGTTCTTCAAAGATGCCAACAATGGCTTCGTGTTACAGATGGCTGATCTGATGTCACACTGTGGACAAGGGAGACCCCAAAAGTTCCCCAGGTTGGAAGATCCAAACTCTTCGATCTGAGGGATTTAAATAGACAATTGTCATAAGTAAACTTCATTCCGAGTTTTGGTTTCTTTATCCTTTAGTTCAATATTAAACTCCATCCTTCGACAAGGTTGAGAAAATATTTGACTCTCCATGGTTGAGAAAATGGCCTGAAAATTGTAAAGCAAAATAACAATAAATAAGATATGTATGTGCATCGATAAGATAATATCTCCTAAAACAAGAAAAACTATCATTCTGTATATCATGTGCGGATGTTTTTCCACAATAGCTTAAGCCCAGCTTACCACTTAAAAATGAAATTTCTCATTTTAGTTGACAATAATTACGAACTAGAGATCATGGATTATATGATCTATGGGTCTTCAAGATTAGTTTTAAACCTTGCCAAAATCTATATACCACACTATTGCAATATGGTAGGATGCACCGGCTCAACGGCTAAGTTACACGCATGCACATGGGACCATTGTCAGAAAACCACCACACACAAAAGAAGAGCATGACAAGCTTTATGTTTATTTCATTTCAATCTAAAAATTGGGCTGTCAACAAGGTGGGCCTAGAGATTCAGGACTCTTCTGCTGAATTTTCATAAGATCCACCATGTCCATCAGGTAAGCTGCCTCTTATTCACCGTAGACCCAAACAATCATGACCATTCAGAACTAAAGTGAGCCACACCTTTCGAAAAAATTGAGATAGATAGGAGGCCTATTGTTACTTTTTTTAGGGCCCACTATGGGCCATCCAACCCATTCCGATATGCCTTATCAGATGTAAGAATTACTCAAAACTCAGATGCCCTGGAAGGTGAATTAAGAGGCTTTTAGGTATAAAAAAAAGTACAATGTTATGGATGGCAGGGATTATTCTAGAATCAGCATGATTTTTTACATCAAGGCGAAACAAGGGGTGATGCAGCAGATGGACGGGGTAGATTTCATAGACGTGAAGTCATTTCCCCATGATACAACAAGTACACAAGAGTTCTCCACAACAATGGCATCTACACATCCTATATCCTTCTCCTTCCACAAAGAAAAAAAAAAAGATTAAAAAAAAATACTTATGCTGGAGTTTCCTGCTGCCTCAACTAAACTAAGAGAGATGGTGAGAGAGGGATCTCTCGCGAGTGGCTTGCCAGAGAAGTAGATTGAGCCACAGAGAGAGAGAGAGAGAGAGAGAGAGAGAGAGACGAATGGGGATGCGAAGGGACTCCGAACCCAATTGACGGACGTTAGGAGCTAACACAGCTTACCTTTCTCACGTGAGAATGCACGTGCACAGGATTGATTAGCTGGGCCAATGGGAAGCTGCCACGTCGGGGTCCCACCAGCTGGTTCCAGGGTCTCACTTAAGTCGCGCCCCCGAAACATTGATCTATAAGCCATCTTCCATCACCCAATAAATGACACGTGGCAGGTGGGCGTAGTGGATCAAGACCATCCGAATTGTAGGGACCTGTCCGTAGATGCTTCCAGGTCGGCAATCACACCAAAAATCAGATGATTCAATGATCAGTTGATGAACGGTATTGTTGGACTTGGAAGGTTCGTTTGTCGCCCAAGAGCTGATATGTGACATGCGGGAAGTATTTCTGGGCCGTCCCACAAGTGGGTCCTTCCTGCAATGGCCATCAGTTATAAATCCCGCCAAACAGACGATCCGATCCTTCAGTTTCTTCTGTTGAATACATTCCATCCTAACCTTCCATTCGAAGGCCACCATCCATATGTGGGTAGGATCATCCATCTTGTATGCTTCTCAAAATCCAGCTGTCCATGGGAAGGACGACCAACCACAGATGGGCCTGATTCGAACTGAATCCACAGAGAATTCATCATGTGAGGGCCCACCACGAACATGCACTGTCCCGATAATCAGCTAAGTATACTCTGGTCAGGTGAGCCACGCATTCATGAGAAAATGGACGACTAGACAAAAGATGGCCCATGCAATGGATACTTATGGACCACTTGATGACTAGACCTTCTTGATTCATGGGTCAGAACATGTTTTGAGAGGCCCTTACGTGATGAACGACCTGGATCTCACGCACGTGTGCCATGTGCCAAATACATAGGCCGGCCTTGTAGGTTTACATTGTGCATGAAAGCGGCAATAACGAAGAGGGGGAATTTGATAATCCAATGGAGGCCTGCTGCTTTCACTATAAAGTCACGTGCACATCCATACGGCTAAGGAAACTCACAAATCGCAATTTGAATTTATTGCAATGATGGCCAAACAGTCCACTTCTCCTTCATGGCTCCTCATAAGTCTCTTCATCGGCATGATCATCTTTTCCTGTAGTGCTGCGGAGCTGGATAGAAAGGCAAACCTCTATCCTGGTTTATGTTGTCTACTACAAAGGTCACCGGGCACAAATTCAGGCTTTTGCACACATTAGATGGGCCATGCGAGTATGTTGAATCAGACCTTGGCATGTTTCATTTAAAACTTTTGTTGTTTTCATGCAAGACGGTCCGTTGGATGAGTGGACTGGCCTGATTTTTGCACCAGGTGATTTTCGTGGTGGTGCTTAAATTTTGTACGGCTCGGATGACCTACAAACTTCACACATGTTGGTCTGAAACGAAGTCATTTAGTGAACTAAGATACAACGAGCTGTATTGATTGATCCCAAGCTTTCAGTGATCCAACTCATTAATCTCATTGGCCCTAGCGTGGAGGGACCATGACCCAAAAGTTCCTAGATCAAAATATCCAGGCCATCCAATCGTTGATCACTTTGCTATTGAATGTGGATGGTTGTTGTTGCATATTCTCTTAACCATCCATTTCCAGGCCACCAAATAGAAGGTTTATGACTGTATACCATCTGGCAGATTTTTGGTCCATGAACCATCCACTGTGGGACCCATCATATCAACAGGCTGGATTACCAAACCATGGTCCATATATCCACGCGGGGATGTATAAGAAAATGTAAGGTGACGAAAACTACCTTCATTGTACTTGCAGGTGTATATTGTGTATATGGGGGAGCTTTCACCGGATGATTTATCTGCAGAATCAGTCCATCGTGGCATGCTGGAACAAGTCCTTGGCAGGTAATTTCAACGTCTCCTTCCTAATGCTTTCAACACAGTATCTATCACATGAATGGTGCAGTACAGAGCAAATACATCAGACATTCGGTGTATAAACTATGTAATACACAGTACATGCCACAGTCTGATTATTTTCTGATGATGCTGGTGAGTGGGGGGCATGTCCTTTAAGGGATGTTGATGGCCCAATTTTTAACTGGACCCTACGTTTCTTGATGGGCTTAATCGGCATACTTTTTAGGCCCATGATCAGGGATCAGGCCACATTTCAGGACCATAATGTAAATGGGCCGGACCTTTCTTTCATTTAGCATCTTCCATTCAAGGTTAGCCTGAATCCAAACCAGGACCGTTTACGTTCGATGGAGCTGGGCTTGCATCTTAGTTTGAAGCCCACAAGATTACATAAGCCCACAAGCTTACGTGGGAGCGGACTTGTAAACCAAACCGGCTGATCCAGCCCGTTCGTAGTTTTACAGCTACTGCTTGGAGTATCCCCAATATATTGATAGTATCCTCAAAATATCTATATCGAATCTCCATCTTGACTATACTGATAACACTGATAGTATTAGAAATTTCACGTAATGACAATATGTCGCTGAGTATTGCCGATGCATAGATATTGTTAGTGTGTTGTCAATATTTTTTTCTGTGCAAATTTCAGGTGTCGCTTGTATTGCTGCTATCGCTAGTATAATGGTGATATTTTGATAACATCGCCACTGGTATGCCAATGTGTTGATATTACAAAAAAATTGTTTATTAAAGAAAAAAATTAATTTCAATTTTTTAATAGGTGCATGGTTGTATGATTGTTTTATGTATATGTGTATATGGATGAATGGATGGATAATTGGTTGGATGTGTGTGTGTGCATGCATGCACACATGTATGGTTGGATAGATGGGTCATACATGTGTGTTTGTATTTATGTATGTGAATACATGGATGGTTGGATGGATGAATCCACCATTTTTCACATGTTTCTCTAGTGTTTCCCTGCAGTGATACTTGCTTTTTAGCTACAGTAAAGGATAACTTTTATTTGATTCATAAATATGTAAATATATGTATTTTTCCTCATTATTTATTTATTAATTATGCAAATATGTATGTTTTAGCATTTTTGAAATATTATTGAAAAACTCTACAATTTTCTCTGTGTTTCTTTAATGTTGTCGTGAATTAGTGTTATATACTCATGAAGAGAAATTTATTATGTATGCAACATTTTTATAATTACTTGATTTCTAAATATGCAATTATGTGAAGTTTCAATGAGAAATTACATCATTTTCCATCTTTCCCCACTATTACCCTTAATCAGTGATACATTTTTGGATATATGTCAGCGATAATATAGGTGTCATTGATTTATGTTTCTGTATCCCCAACCAGTAATTGATACATGTGGTAGGTGGTGTGGCCCACCTGTGTGATGAAGTTTTTGTTGACTCCTCTCCTAAGCAAACACTAACTTGTACGTACTTGTGTGAATGTAACAGTGCTGCATCAGAATCTCTAGTTTACAGCTACAAGAAGAGCTTCAATGGCTTTGCAGCGAAGCTCTCCCAGGCTGAAATGCAGCAGATTGCTGGTAAGATTAACTAGACGAACTAATATTCAGGTGTTTGGTTGATCATTCACCGTCCATTCACACACCGTGGAACATGAAGTCGATCATCTGTTTGAGAGTGGATGTACGATGATTGCATTGATGGGCCGGTTCCAACCCAAAATGACTAGCCAATGTTGAATGCCTCTTCCCAATATAAAGTTCAGCTATCTCCGCTCAGAGGCTTTCCTCCCAATATATAGCGCAGCAATCAATGGTGTGGAATCTTATATATGATATAACTTTTCTTTTAGGCATATATAACAATTGTAAATCTTGAATTCTCAGGCATGGAAGGAGTAGTATCTGTATTCCCTAGCAGAACCAAGCAGCTTCACACCACAAGATCATGGGATTTCATGGGCTTCCCGCAGAAAGTCAGTAGCACAGCTGTTGAGAGTGACGTCATTGTCGGAATGATCGACTCCGGTGTATGGCCGGAATCTGACAGCTTCAATGACGATGGCTTCGGTCCACCGCCCAGCAAATGGAAGGGCACCTGCCAATCCCCTGCGAACTTCACTTGCAACAAGTAAATCACTCAATATATAATTCCCTTAGATACCACTCATACTCAACAAGGTAGGGCCTACCTTTCAGTAATTTAAGCCGTTCATCTGGTAAGCCTCTGATCATGAGATGGGGCATGCTCCAGATCAATCTCCTCTATGAGATTATCCTTTTCCATCATAGGAAGAGATTTCTAGGTCTATCCCCCATCCACCTCATGGTCCACCACATGAAGGCTTTGGATCATCAAAAGGTGGGCCCACATGTACACTTTGTTGCTCCCAACAAGTATATATCTAGGTAAAACATCCGTATTTTGGTGCCTAATCATCCACCGTACATCGTGTGATTGGTACTCTCAATCAAGCTCATGGTTAGGATCATTTACTTAGTATGATAATTACGTGATTCGAGTGGTGGCCCGTATACCGGATGGTTTGGAACGAACATGAATTTTCCCGCGCATTGTTCTTACCCAAAGTAGTCTATCAGCAAAATCTCACATGCTCATGATCATGTTGGGCTTTGAAAATGCAGCAAGCTCATCGGAGGCCGATTCTACTGTGCTGATGGGAACTTCCCCGATGGAGAGATTGAATCTCCACGAGATTCATTTGGGCATGGGACCCACACTGCATCCACTGCTGCCGGCCGCCAAGTTAGCGGGGCAAGCCTACTTGGCTTGGGCGAGGGGACAGCTCGAGGTGCAGTGCCATCGGCCCGGATTGCAGCTTACAAGGTCTGTTGGTCCGATGGCTGTGCCGACGCAGACATCCTGGCTGCCTTCGATGATGCAATTGCTGATGGAGTCGATATCATATCTCTTTCTATAGGGGGTGACATACCTCTGGATTATTTTGAGGACACCATTGCAATCGGGGCGTTCCATGCCATGAAGAGAGGGATCCTTACATCGAATTCAGCTGGTAATTCAGGTCCTGCACCATCGACGGTCTCAAATTTTTCGCCATGGACACTAACAGTTGCAGCTAGCAGCATTGACAGACGGTTTATGTCCAGCGTGATATTGGGTAATAATGAGAATTATCGGGTGAGTGACCCCTCTCATTCCTGTGTTTAAGTGGCGTCTCAGGGATGTAGATTGCTTGCAACCAGGTCGGTTCTTATAGTACCTGTACCTGGGCTAACCGGTCGGGTCCAGGATTCCAGTTACATTTGGGTCTGATTCTTGTTCTTGATGACCCAAATCCGGTTATGATTGGATTGGGGTCTATTCTATCCGGTCTTTGGATCTAGGTTTTGAGTTTGTTTAGGGTCAAATAAGAGCATTACATGGTAGGACAGTTCCAATCAATGGATTAGATCTAACATGCATGTGCCACTTCGGACAAATATATGCATGGTATGTAAAGAGGCTGTTTTACATGTGTGGCTCACCTAATCTCGTTGGATTGCTAGAAGTATCAATATATATTTAATGTACGTAATAATACTATTAAAAGTAAGTGCATGAATCCAACCCGGGCATGACCAAAGGCAGACCCATGGGTCCAAAAAATCAGACCTTAGCTTATTAAATCAAGTCCATCAGGTACCCACAGATATAGAGCCACCTAGAAAGGGCAAAAGCATCATTCACTTCTCATCTTTGATTTTAAGTAGAGGGCCTACATCTGATAGTTGCACATAAAGCTCTTTCATTGGCCACATTACGTTCATAAGAATCTCCTGTTGCAGGCAATCAACATCTACATTTCAGTGGCTTTCTTGTAAATATTGAGAAAATGGTCAAACTCAAAGTCTTCCCCATATGTTTGAGTCTCTAACCGTATGTTTAATTTCCATATATATCAGGGACCATCTATCAATACTTTCACGCTGAGTGATAAGTCGTATCCATTGATATATGGAGGAAATGCCCCAAACACATCGGCAGGCTATGATGGCTCGGAATCAAGGTAAAAATACTTTCATAGATGTCCCAAAAACACTCATTCAAAAAGGAGGCTGATCAGATAGTTGTAATTGCTTGATCCCAAAAGGCCCAGAAATGGTTGGTAGATATTCTTTCTTGACACCGAGTAATTAGGATTGTTTGATCAGCTTAATTTTTTGGCATGACCACTTTACTTTTGCCCAATCTTATACATACATCTGGCACTTGTTTGCAACACCCATATGTAATAGCATATGTTTTCAGGTAACATCAAGGGAATTCATATTCATTTCCACTTTTTCTTTTATACCAATCAGATAATTATAAAAATCAGGCTTAAGGGTCTTTTGGAAGCTTTCTTTATTATTATTAGTACTACTACTACAATGCAAGCACAAGAAAGTAAGTTTTGTATTGAAAATTTTGGTGGGCCATCAATGAAATCTAGGTTCTGTGGCCCTGGATCGTTGGATGGTGGATTGGTGAAAGGGAAGATCGTTTTATGTGATGGATTGACAGCGGGAGAGGGGCTGCTGCTTGCTGATGCATCGGGTGCCATAATGCAAGTTGATATTGAAAACTCCGATGATGCCTTTTCTTTTCCGTTGCCGACGACGGTTTTATTGGAGAGACCGGTTTCAGAAATTCTCAACTACATAAACACAACAAGGTAGGGAATAGCGACTAATACCTCAAATCAATCTGAATTCACTTGTAATTTAGATAAAATCCATTCAATTTGTTCTGATTGTGCTGTTGGGTTTGCAAGGTGGGACGATCTGAACCATCCATCTAGTTGTATTGTCAGTGGATTGAGAATGGTACAAAAACCATACTGATTCATGACTCCTGTAGTCCACACAATTGTTTTCTAAAACCAATGGTTAGTATAAAGTGGCCACATTCAACTGGAAAATTTTATAAATCAAGGTACTCAGTTGGCTAGATTTTTGCACTGTGGGGCATCCACCACCAGATGAACTGTTCAAATCTTCAGACCATGGGACCATGCGGGTCCCATCAATGGACACATGATGGATGGGTGCAAGTCTTTAGCTCATCCCAAGTGGTATGCGGGAATCTTAATGTTGGTTTGAAATTGGTCTCCTCAAAATTCAAATTTGTGATTACAAGTATGTTTTAATTACAGTACCTTTGATCTATTTGGACTGCGAATTACATGTAAGGAGTAATGCAGTCAATATGATTTTACCATGTGATCGTCTAAGCATGCAAGTCGATGGTCAAATGCAAATGTGTATTTGGAGACAGATATTGTAACTCAAAATTTATTAGAATTTTACATTGCATTCTATCAAAACAAGTACATTATTTCTTGTCAAACATATACATTAGTATATTTTTCTTTATAATTTTACATTTAAGTAATGTAAAAACGTCATTATTATGATTTTGACATGATGAACCAAACACCAGAACTGTTATTCAAATTATCTGTTTTGCCAAGACATGTCTCGTAATTTGTAATCTTTGTACTTTTACAATTCATTACTAATGTAGGCGGTGGTTTAGTGTTAGTTATAGTTGTGCCCTGCATTCAAGCTTGATAGATAAATGGGCCTAGGTTGGGCTTGATTCAAGCTAACCCTGAACTGATATGAACTAGTCTGTTGAAACCCTATTAATATTTTATTTTTAATATTTTGCTATCAACAGGAATGCGACTGCAAACATACTTAAGAGTGTCGAGGTTAAAAATCTGATAGCTCCTATTGTAGTTTCCTTCTCTTCCCGCGGTCCAAATCCGCTCACGAGTGACATTCTTAAGGTAGTTAATTCCATTTTCTTCTTCTTACCCATTTTCTTATTAAGCAGTTAATGGGCCTCTTCCAAATCCAATCAGATATTATTGCTACGATGGGCTTGGTCTGTAAATAATCTGAAGCCCATAAGTAAATGGGCTGGTATTAGGCCTGACCTTGGACTGGCCGAAGTCCAGCCCATTAAAAGCTTCATTCCTTAGCTTATCAAGATTAAAATTTCTTAATCATGTGGCGCAGCCTGATTTAAGTGCCCCAGGAGTCGAAATTTTAGCGGCATGGTCGCCAATTTCTTCAATGTCAGTATATGAAGGTGACCCAAGAAGTGTACCATACAACATAATCTCAGGCACATCCATGTCGTGCCCCCATGCAACCGGAGCCGCTGCCTACGTCAAATCGTTTCATCCAACGTGGTCTCCTGCAGCTATTAAGTCCGCCCTGATGACGACAGGTAATATAGTACCTCTTTCAATAGATTTAGGGACTTTGTACATGTACATAAAAGGGACCACTAAGATATAAGTGTAAAATCATGGATTGCATGAAAATAAGGTAAGGTTCATGACTATGCATTTCAAATATTGGGTATCCCAAAAATCACACAGGCATAACATTTGAGAATTACTTGCCGATGGTTAGGAAAAATAAGGTCTGGGCTTGCCATTTTGGACCTGGTTAGAAAGAGTGCGGATCGTCTATGTTGGCCGCGCAAAAGAATCCAGCGCCGCCCCTTCTTATTCGTCCACGTCATAGGAGCCTACGCCAGCTAATGTTATCAATAAATTAAAAAAAAAAAAAGTAGGAATACATTTCCATTTTTATACGTATCTACTCATGGCTTATACGAAATACCACTCATTCAAATTTGATTTTACGGGCTGGCAAATCTTCTGACAGCTAGCACATCTACTGGAGTAGCAAACATTGCTACTGAAGTGACGTCACCATGGCACGTGGGCCTCAGCATGAGATATGTGTTGTATCCACACCGTCCATTCCGTTGGAGAGCTCATTTTAAGGCATGACTCAGAGGATGAGGTTGATCCAAAACTCAAGTGGACCCCACCATATAAAACAGCGGGGACAGTGACATCCACCATTGAAAACTTCTTAGGGGCCACTGAAGTTTTCGATCAAGCTGATATTTGTGTTTTCCCTTCCAACATATCTGTGTGAATTTATGAACAGGTTAGATCTTAAATAAACTTCATGGTGGGCCTAATAAGTTTTCAATGGTGGATGTCACTGTCTCCACTGTTTTCTGTGGTGGGGTCCACTTGAGCTTTGGAACTGCCTCATTATTTGATGCATGCCAAAAAATGGTCTCTCCAAATGGATGGACGGTGTGGATACAACACATAACAACATTCTGGGCCCATTGAGCATGGTGACGTCACTTCAGTAGCGATGTCCGCTACTCAACCCGTCAGTAGCTAATCCGCGTTCCGGAGGAGTGCATAGTCTGTGGGCCCACTATGATATATGTGTTAGATCGTTACCGTCCAATCATTTTTACAAAAGCCGATCTAGAGCCCATAGAACATCACAAAAGGTAGTGGGTATTGAACTCCCACCACCCTTGAAACCATCCTACTGGCCCATTACGTTTGTTTGTTTTTTTTTTTTTTTTTTTTTTTTTTCATCTAGGATGTTCACCTGGTCAGACAAACCTAGATTTAATGTATATACCTTACATCTACACCGTCTATGCATTTTGAAAGCTCATTTTATGGCATTATTCCAAAAATGATGCAGATCCAAATCTTAGGTGGACCCTACCACATGAAATAGTAGTGATTGAATCCACACCATTAAAAACTTCATGGGGGCCATTGGAATGTTTATTTTCCATCCAACCTGTTGAAAAGGTCACAAATATCTGGATGAAGATGCTAAACAAATATCAGCTTGACCCAAAACTTTTGTGACCCACAAGAAGCTTTTAATTGTTGAGCACCATTGTTTACTGTATTATGGTTCACCTGAGATGTGGATCTACTTCAGTTTTTGAATCATGCTTTAAAATGAGTGTTTAAAATGAACGGACGCCGTGGATGTAATACACACATCACACAGTAGATGGCACGAAAAGGGATCCACTCACCTCAGTGGATCCGGGGATCCAGTGAAGCCTCACCCCGCCTAGGGACGCATTTTGGTGGATGTGGATTTCCTACCAAAGCCTTTCGTCAGAAGTTCCAGCGAAATCTACCCTGTCCATCCCTTGTGTGAGCTCATCCTAAAAAATGCGATAAAAAATGAGCCGGATCCAAGATTCAAGTTTGCCGCACTAAATAAAAAGGTGGTAGAGAAATATTAAAGTGGGCTTTATGAGGTTTTTAATGGTGAACAGAGGGCTGTCAACGGGTCGGATACAGGCCGGATCAGTGATGATCCGTATCCAACCCGATTAAGGATATATCCGACCTGCATCCGATTCGGATCACAAGTATAGATCCGAACCCGACCCGTTTAAATTTTTTAAAATCCGTTTCTGATCCAATTACGATCCGACTCAATATCCGAGAGAGAGAGAGAGAGAGAGAGAGAGAGAGAGATATATGCTCGTGCGTGGAAAGAGACGGCTTTTTTTCTTTTTTTTTCTTTTGTTTTTAATCGGGTTAGGTCGGGTCGTTAACGGGCCGGATCAAGGTTGATCCGAATCCAACCCAATTATCCGATTATTGATCTGAATTCGATTAAATCGGATCGGATACGGATCAAGATCCATGCCATTGACAGCCCTAGGTGAACATTCAATTGCTACTATTTTCTGTGGTGTGATCCACTTGAGATTTAGATCTGCCTCATTTTTTGATCACACCCTAAATTGATCTGAAAAAATTGATAGACGGCAAGGATAGAACACATACATCATGGTGGGGCCACAAAAGCACCTACCACACCTTCACTAGCCAAATCGGAAGTGGATGGGCTAGTGATCTACCACTAGCTATTCCCATCATGATGTACGTTTTTCATATGGTGTGGTCCACATAAGATTTGGATCTGGTTAATTATTAGGATCAAGTCTTAAAATGGGCTGGAGAAATAGTTAGACGTAGTGGATATACAACACATTATGAAGGACGGTTGGCCCCACTAAGGGTAACACCCACCTGGGATCCACAGTGATGTTTATATGACATCAGTACCGTTCATAACGTCATTCCCATTGGATGAACTGAAAACACAAATATTAGCCTGATTTAAAACTTCTGTGGCCCCATGAATATTTCATAATATGGACGTTCAATCCTCACATTTTCGGCCCACTTGAGTCTTGGATCCTATTAATTTTTGGTATAATGCACTAAAATGAGCTCACAAGGCAGATGGACGGAGTGGATTTCTCGAAAACATCACGGTGGGCCCCACCTTGGTCTCCAGCTTAGTAACTTCCTGCGCAAGGCTTTCACAGGAAATCTATTGGATGGCAATCCGCGTGGACGGTGATGGGGGAGAATAGACGAAGATTGGCTAGGCGGTCAATGCTATGTAGGCTCTAGTATGATTTTGTGCTTCATCCATACCGACCATCCATTTTTTTGGATCATTCTATGATATGTACTAAAGCAAAGGCAGTTCAAATCTCAAGTCGACCACAACACAAAAAACAGTGTTGAATGAACATTCACAATTAAAATGGTCGGTATTCTAGTGTGGTTCACATGAGCTCTAGATCAGCTTATTTTTTGGACAATGCCTTAGAATAATCTGTAAAAATGATTGGACGGTAACGATCTAAACATATATCATAGTGGGCCCACAAACTATGCACTCCTCCGGCAGATGTGCTAGCTGTCAGAAGATTTGCCAGCCTGTAAAATCATATTTGAATGAGTGGTATTTCGTATAAGCAATGAGTAGATACGTATAAAAATAGAGATGTATTCCTTTTTTTTTTTTCTTTAAGTTATTGATGACGTCAGCTGACATAGGCTCCTATGACGTGGACGAATAAGAAGGGGCAGCGCTGGATTCTTCTGCGCGGCCAACATAGACGATCCGCACTCGGTTAGAAAATGGGTCTGGTCAGGTCATTTTTGTAAGAAGCTTAACGTGGTTTGCTAAGCAACATGCATGCAAGAAAGCCAGTTTATACCATGGACGTGTCAAAGTTGCACACATGTGTCATCTAATCCTTCGTTTCAGGTGGGCCTCACCACGTTCCCTTATTTGACATACACCTGACTCAGACCCGACTTCAAAACAAGGTCGAAAGACTCAATGGGAACCTGGACCTGATTGAATCCGGGTCTGGGTCCCAAAAAGATAGACAAGAGCCATATCCGGACCAGACACAACCTGGACCCGGATCCGGGAACTCTAGGACCTGATCGATGACAACCCTTCTCCTTAACTAATGCTCAACGTAATATGCGACTAATCAACTTCATGCATGTGATCATCTCTCTTTTTGTAGCCTACCCCATGCAAGCTACGAGCAACACAGATGCAGAATTCGCATACGGTGCCGGTCATATAAACCCACTTCAAGCTACAAATCCTGGCTTAGTCTATGACGCCGGCGAGCGTGACTACGTTGAAATGCTATGTAACCACGGTTACACTACAAAGATGCTAAGGCTCGTGACCGGCGATGATAGCACTTGCATTAACACTGTGAATGGGACCGTTGGGGGCCTTAACTATCCATCCATTGCTTTCACTGTTCCAATCGGGAAATCTTTTGTGAGTTCCTTCAATAGGACCGTTACGAATGTAGGGTTGGGAAATTCGATCTACAATGTGACTGTGTCGGGCTCACCAGAAGTGACCATAAGTGTCACGCCCAGTGTCCTAACATTCAAGGCCATTGGGGAGACGCAATCTTTTGTGGTGAAGGTTGAAGGGAAGATATCCGAAAGCATGGTGTCGGGTTCTATGGTGTGGAATGATGGTGCGCATCAAGTGAGAAGTCCTATCGTAGTTTATTCATCATCTGAGCAGTAGAATTTGTGGGGTGAACTATCAAAAAGCTAGACTTTTTTGTTGGCTGGGATAGCGTAGAAGCATGGATTGTGTAATGTGATCTCTTCTTCAGCTTTTTTTTTTTTTTTTTCCTTTTTCCTTTTTTTCCCTTTTTTTTCAAGAGAAATAAATATGGAATTTGTCTATCTTGAAATTTATACTTCAACACGCGTGTGGAACATCTGGGTCGTGCATGTATTGTCTGATGAGTGGACCATCCTGTCATCTACAACTTGGATGACCCACACGCGCGAGGCTGGAGTGCAATGCATTGTGTTTAATTAGGTGTTTGTGGCTTATCAAACCTCGTTGTACGATAAACATTATGGTATCGTCATGTCGAGAAATTATGAAGATGTATGGTTGAGATGGTTGGGACAGGGAGTAAATCATATCTAACGCTATAGCCTTTCAAGTTAACCCTTTTCATATTGGAAAACTCTAGCATATAGAATTCAGGGTCGGACTTTAATAAGGACGCTTTGCATAGAATATGCCTGAGTTCGAGTCACTTATCTAGGGCTTTGTCGTTAGGGCTGTCAATGGCACGGATCTTGATCCATATCCGATCCGATTTAATCGGATTCGGATCAATAATCAGATAATCGGGTTGGATACAGATATCCAAAGATGATCCGTTTAATATTCGGGTGGGATTCGAATCAACCTTGATTCGGCCCGTTAACGACCTGACCCGATTAAATAAATAAATAAAATAAAATAAAAACAGATCAGTATCTCTCTCTCTCTCGGATATCCGGTCGGATATCAGGTCCGATCATAATCGGATCGGAAACGGATTTCAAAAAATTTAAACGGGTCGAGTTCGGATCATATACTTGTGATCCGAATCGGATTCGGGTCGGATACGGGTCGGATATATTCGTAATCAGGTCGGATACGGATCATCACTAATCCGGCCCATATCCGACTCGTTAACAGCCCTATTTGTCGTAGGTAAAATGATCATGACTTGATATTGCATGAAATTAATTAATCTTTGGACTTAATGACATGTAAGAATAAACCCTGATTGGTAGACTTTGACTTTTTCCTACAAGGCTACTTAGAAGCAATTAAAATTGGATGTGGTTGGGTAGTTCCATAAGAAACAAACCGTTGATTCTTAGAGAATCTGTTAAGGAATCCACTAAGTTTACTTAAGGACTGTTATATAACTAGATTTGTTAAATTGAGGACTCATTAAGTGGTTTTTCTGCTAGACCCATTACTTGAAATGTTTTAATTAGCTTATATATCAAAGGTTTTTTATCGTTGAAGTTTTATTTTAATAGTTAAAACTACTTTAATTGATGTGATGATAATTTGATCATCTAAATCATATAGTTAACTATTTGATTAGCATGTATAAATCTTTAGTGGATGACCATGATAATAGACAACTAAGATTATGTGTACATGAATAGATGAAATAGATTAATGTACTTCCTTCATAGTAGGTTACACCAAAGTCTGCAAAGTGGACTGGATGCACCATGAAACCTTAACCCTTTCTTATATATAAATATGGTCCTATCCTAGAGGGGAGGAACACGAGAGAGAGAGAGAGAGAGAGAGAGAGAGAGAGAGAGAGATGATGATGATGATGATTATGATGATGATGATGCATAGCCTTTAAAAAAATGAGTGGGCTCCAAACTAAGGCTGGACAAGGTCTCATGCCTTCCATATCAAGGCTTCAATTAATGTGCAGTTTTTGTAAGCTTTTGATGAGGATTTAAGCTTGGGTTTTTGGGTAGGTTTAGTGAGGTTTTAGTATTGTGGATTCATTTAGGTTACCCCAACCTCAAGCAAAGGAAGTAGCACACCCTAAACTTGTGAGTTATTTGCGTTAATGGTATTCAAATTACATTATTCTATATCACTTATAATTGATCAAGACTATTTTAAATATCTTTCATTACTAATATTTTCAATTTACAATAATTAAATATCGAGTTCGAGTTAGGTCGAGCTTTTGAGTCAACCTAACCTAGAAGAACATGGAGTCCCGTCCAGTTTTTAGGTTTTGGAACTATGTTTTAAATTATAGATTGAGAAAAGTGATAGGATCAACTGCCTGCCAGATACCAATCTTCCTCTTTTACCCTCTGCTCTTGGATCTGGTCATGACAGAGGCCCATGTGTTGACTTAAGTTGCATGCCAATATTGTCCCACTTAGTTATATAACTTGTTGACCTGACTTGAAATTTTGCTAAGTTGATTTGACTCAACGAGATTTCAAGCCCGTCATTGAGAAACCTAACCTTGAGAATGGCTCGGTTAGGGCTCAACAAGACTTGGTCCAACTTGATATGACTTGGTGTGACTTGAATGGAGTCAATCACTTTTTCGAGGAGGTTTTAGCGATAAAGTAAATGTGACTAATGAAAGTGGAAACCACAACCTCATTGCAAGATGTGCAATCCAACTACCAGCAACCTGCAAACTTAAGTGGTGTTTTTCTTTTAGCATTTTCTTTATTTATTAGTTTTAATAATTTTAAACATTCAATATAAATTCGAGCTAACTTAGGCTTGTTTGAGTTTTACTATTTGCCTGATCCTCCTGGACATCCACAGGTTTTGAACTATGGTATTTAATCCCCACCAAATCCATCTCATCCACCTTGTCCAACGGGACAGGACAATAAGTCAAGTTGGAACTTTTGGATTTTTGAACTATGGTATTGCCATTGTGAGACAAAAAATCGTTAAGTGCATGGTGACACAAGCTATAAAGGCCATACTCAAGTATTTGATTGCTATAGGCATGACCCACCTATATGCTCACATTGTTGATTGAGTGCCTTTAATTTGTCAAAAATCTAGGATCTTCGATTTGATTGACAGTTTGGTCGATCGATTAAGAAAATTCTGAATATGCTATTTAACTCTGTGGACACTTTTGAAGAGTTTCGATTGATCGAAAGCCTGGTCTCGATTGATGAAGTAATTCCGAATTTAATTGCAAACTCTTTGGATATTTTTCGACGTCTTTGATTTAATTGACAGAAGTTGTTGATCGTTTGAAGGGCCATCGATTAAAGTCGATTGATCGATTAGATCAATTGATGGTGTGCACAATTTTGCGTAAGTGTGCAATTTTAATTTTTAATTCTGTATGGGGGTTATATAAACCATGTTAATATGGGATTAAGGTGTTAGTGTACTTTTTTGTGGCATACTAGTGCACTTTATTAATTTGTCATTCACGTTGGTCCTTGTGTTGTAATGTTGGTTGAGCTTTTGAAAGATAAAGACTGAAGATTCAAGTGGGCCAGAAGCATCAAGGAAGAAGAACAATTAAATAAGATGCCTTAGTGACCATAACCCTTTAACCAAAACACCAAAATCCTCTTAAATGACTTGAACCAACTAGGAAAACCCTTAGTCATCTTCATTAGCCTTAGATCATATAAGAAAACGTGAGAAATTAGGCTAATTAAAGAGGTGGAAGTTGTTGTAAACAATAAGGCCTAAACAACAATTTTCGATAGGTCTTCGATATATCGGAGACCAGTTCGATAAGTTTTCGATTAATTAAAATTACCATTTCGATATATCGAAGTATGTTTAGCAAACTTACAAACTCTCTGGATAGCTTCTTCGATCAATCGAATTTCTCATTCGATATATCGAGATGAGTGTGTTCGATATATCAAAACCCTTTTCGATATATCTGAAATTTTGTTCAGCAGCTTGCTGATTCTCTGGATAGATTATCCGATATATCAAATATGATATTTCGATATATCGAAGATTGCTCCGATCAACTGAAACCCCATTTCGATATATTGAAGTGATCGCTTTCTGTCCGTTTTGTGACCGTTGAAGATTTTTCTTTAAATACGGGGAGATACATTTTTAGATATAAACAAGGAAGATTTTAAGGAGTTTGAAGCCACCATTGTTGGAGACCATTAGAGGCTCAAATCTTAATCTTATCAACTAATCTTTCTTGTGATTCATCACAAGAATGGAGCATTCCAAGCTCATGATGAAGATACACTTGTCCTTTTTTTTATTTCTAGAATTTGGATTAACCTTGATAATTATATTCATATCCAAAACATTATGATGAGATCATTGTAGGAGAGATATTTTAGAAAATCTATTTCCATTTATTGTAGAGATCATAAACCTACCCTCCTAGCACTTTGGGCATCTTCATCGGAGCAGCATAAACAAGGTGACTGATCTTGGAGCTGGAGCATTGGTGACGTAACGACATCAAAGATCAAGGGAGTACAAGGGGAGTTGATTCAAGCATGGGAGAGCGAGAAGAAGCAACCTGAAGTGGCGCTACACGGGGCTCAAATCCGATAAGTAAGGTTGTCAATTTGTATTGAGTCCGACCATTCTTTTTCTGGTGAGAATTGAATGTAGAGTTTATTTGTTAAACTCGAATCTAGGGTCGTTTGCTAATCCTTGGCTTGTTAGTTGAGCCTAAAAGTCTAGGGACATTTTTCATTCCTTGGCATGTTTGTCGGGCCTAAATTCCAAGATTATTAGGCAATCCATGGCACGTTTGTCAGGCCTAAATAAGTCTCAAAGGGGAGCCACCAGCATAGGTGTGAATGTGTAGGTTGGGAGGAACCTGTAAACTCTCCGGTTGGGTAGATCCGAATTAAAACACCTTGGTTGGGAGGAACCAAATTTAAATTCACTAGTGAATGCCGGTATGCTCAAAGGGGTTGAGTACTTGAACCAGGAGTAAAGTAGACCCAAAGTCGAACCAGTATACATCGTTGTGTTTGTGATTATATTTGAGTACATTTCTAAATATGTGTTGTATTTAATTGTTAATTATGAATACTTAATTAGAATGTATGCTAAGCACTTGATAGGCACATCCACACACACAAGATGTACTTTCACTTACTTGAGTAGACTTGAGCTTATATGATCCATTCTCATATAGTCTACTTAAGTTGCATAGATTAGGTGTTGGATTAGTTTAATCATTCGATGATCTATGCATACTTAGGCTAGGTTGCTTATATGCTTACCATATGCTAGCTGTGTGATTGGACTCACTTAAGCTTGGAAGTTAAGTGTTAATGCTTACTTAGTTTAAATTGTTTAATTATCGTAAGTAGGCGAAAATATTTTTAATGATCCTAATCACCCCCTCCCTCTAAGATTTAGCCATGATTCTAGTTGCTTCGCTCTTTAGCTTCCGCACATATATGCGTAGGTGTCGTGCTAGACTACCGATGTAATTTTATAGGGTAGAATAAGAAAAACTCTAAGGAAGGCTAGGGTTTTGAGAGGGAGAAAGTTAGGGTTTTTAAATCTATAAGTTGTTCCATCTCTTGTAACTTTCTGTTCATAGTTGATTGTTAGTCGCTTTGTGCCATGGTTTTTTTTTCATGAGAGTTTTCCCACATAAAATCGTTATGTTTTCTATGCATGCTCATATTTTTATTTTCCTATTACATTGTGTGATTCATTCTGAGGTTGCTTCTGCTCATACACATGCCAATCCATACCTACACTACACCTAAGAACAACTGTTGGACACAACCTATAAAGGAACAGTCAACATCCAAGGATTTTAAAACTACTATTATTACATGGTATTTTAAAATAGTAACACTCTGTGGTTTTAACCACCTTTTAAGCTTATATGACTCATGCTATATATAAGCAAACAAGGCTTAAGTGTTTGTAAAACTCTTGGAAAAGTTGTTTTTTTTTTTTTTTTTTTTTTTTTTTTTTTTATGTAAAAAGGAAGCTTAGGAAAAAGGTAGAGTTATGAATTTGAAAAGGGTTTTTTCTTGCACAAGTTAAGAGAGGATTTTAAGGGAAATTCTTTTTGAAGGTTCAAGAGTTTTAAGGCTTTCGTAAGAGGTACTCTAAGATCTTCTTCTCAAAAGCTTTTAAGTAGAGAAAATTTATTATTAGTATATACAATGTGGAGTGTTTTCCTTTTTAAGCTTAAATTCAAATGGGTTTTGTTGTGTTCTTGGAGAATGAATTCTATACCTTATTTTTGTAATTTTTTCTTGTTATAATGGATGATTTTTTTGTTAGATTGTCGATGAATATATATAGTCCAAGGGGTGCACCACGTATATCTTGTGTTCTTGTGTGGTTAATTTTCAAGAAAATTAGGTTTTTCAATTTGTACAATGAGCCCATGTGTTAAAAGTCTCTAATAAGGAGAACTCACGACCCTTCAATGTTTAGCCATTGGATTTTTAGTGCATGGGCCATGCGCAGTTAGTTCCATTAGGAGAAATTGGTAAAATAAGAGGGACCTGTAAGCTTATTTTACAAGTATGGGGTCCTACATATTCCAATACAGTCATCACCTTCGCTTGCTCGTGTTCTCCTTATAGGCCAAATTCACATACACTACTGGTGATTGAACTCTTGATCACATACGTCCAACGCCAACAGGTGTTGAATTTATTTGTTTTTTTTTCTTTTTTCTCTCTTTCTTGAACTTGATGGATGGTCGAATGAGACTGTCAATCTAGTGTCCAATACTGTGGACAACTGATGGTTCGGAGAAAAAAAAATCATGTTTATCCACTCATCAAGTAGGATACAATGCATACAAATCAACAACTTTTGTCTGTGTAAATCAATCATGCATTTATTCATGTTTCAAGTTATTGTCTTGACTCGTTCCTAACTAATGATTTATTCTTGGGTCAATGTTTCTTTGAGCAATCCGCATGATCCTTGCCAAAGAATGATTTTTTAGTGTATTAATTTCTAATGTCATCTCCTCTATTGATCTTAGTATGAGAAAATGGTTTTTATCTACATTTTGGTAGGTTGAGAGATGCAATGGGCACTTCATTGAGCACACTAAGGTGAGACATGCACTATTTTGTTTTGGGCCGATGTTTCAATGGTTGTTATTAGTTATATATGTTTGTTTGTTCGTGCTTGAAGTTCCTCATTGTGAGATTATGAAAATTTTCAATTGTTCATAAAGTAATATAATACCTAATATAAATTTCTACACTTTCATGCAGGCTTCACTAAGTTGGGATCGGGTCCAACCTAATATTGGTCAAAATTGGGACGTGTTTTGAGGCCAATTAAGAAATAGGTTCGGATTGCTTGAAAACTTTTTGTGAATGCCCAGCCTCAGCCTAAGAACATGCTCATGGCTTCAATGGGCAGGTTTGAGCTTGAAATTTTAGGACTAGTTGAAGGTCTGGTCCAAGACTAATTTTTAGGCCCAACGACAATTAAATCATTTAAAGCTTAGAACATTGATCCAGAAAATACGATTGTTTATTTAGATATCTCTCATAACTATCTCAGTCCCAACTTCTTACTTTCTTTTCCATCTTCCATGCCTTTCTATTTCCAAACCATAACTGCAACTTGCTCAGCTTCTACTTATCTGCCTAACAAGTTATGATAATTAATAGCTATATGACGCTTTCATTTTAATTTTCATAATCCTTGTGCATGAGTTGTTTAGTCCTACCATTTTTAAGCTTTTGTTCATATTAATAAAAAAAAGAACTTATGCTTACAACTTCTGATGAACTGAAACACCACCATATCCTTGAAACCATTAATTATCTACTCATCTAAATCGTAGGTAGTTGGACTCATACATTTCACATTATATATACTTCTTATTTTGAATGAGGTATTTATTTTGAATGTAATTAAATTATTTTTTTTTATTTTGTTTTGCAGGTTGTAGGCAGAGACAAAGGAAGGGATGGGGGGGTGTAATGTATTTTATCCATTTTCAAATTTTTGAAAATGTTATATATTAGGTTTCAAATATTAAAAACAATAAAGGTTCTAATAAAAATATAATAAAAAGAATTATAGGTTTACCACTGTTTCCATAAGTTATAGGTTTACCACTGTTTCCATAAGTTATAACTGTAGGTTTTTATTTGGTGCTTTTAAAATCTTATGTGGCGCTTGGACAGACCTTTAACGGCAGTTTACGGCTGCCGGCAAAACTGACAATATCCACGCGGCGAACAAAAGCGCTGGGAAAGGATGCTAACCGTCGGGAAAAGAAACCTTTGACGATGGCACTTTTCCCACTACGTGAAAAGGCGCTAAATTCGATGGTCCACAACCATTGAATTCTTGGAAATTCGACGGCCGTGCCGTCAAAAAGAATCATCTGTCCCAAACGGAATTTGACGGTTCTTAAATTTTTCAATTTCTCATCAGTAGACCAAAAGAGATGAGCCGGACGAGAAATTAGACTCTTAGTAAAACTAGCCACACAAAACCACAGGGCTACTGCTGTAAAAATCCCCCCATTGCATGGTATGTGATAATGTGACTGTGAATTGCTCACCCACGTCCGAAACATTGATCAATAAACCGTCATCCATCACCCAATAAATGACACGTGGCAGGTGGGCGTAGTTGATCAAGACCATCCGAATTGTAGGGACCTGTCCATAGATGCTTCCAGGTGGTTGGCAATCACACCAAACTCAGATGATTCAATGATCACGTTATGAGCCGTAGTGTTGGACTAGGAAGGTTCGTTTGTCACCCAAGAGCCGATATGTGGCATGCCGGAAGTATTTCTGGGCTGTCTCACAAGTGGGTCCTTCCTGCAGATATTGGCCATCAGTTATAAGTCCAGCCAAACAGACGATCCGATCCTTCAGTTTCTTCTGTTGAATACTTTCCATCCTAACCTTCCATTCGAAGACCACCATCCATATGTGGGTAGGATCATCCATCTTGCATGCTTCTCAAAATCCAGCTGTCCATGGGAAGGACGACCAACCAGGTGGGCCCAATTGGAACTGAATCCAAAGAGAATTCATCATGTGGGGCCCACCACGAACATGCACTGACCCGATAATCAGGTAAGTATACTCTGGTCAGGTGAGCCACACATGCATGAGAAAATGGACGGCTAGAGAAAAGATGGCCCATGCAATGGATACTTATGGACCACTTGATGATTAGACCTTCTTGATTCATGGGTCAGAACATGTTTTGAGAGGCCCTTACATGATGAACGACCTGGATCTAACACACGTGTGCCATGTGCCAAATACATAGGCCGGCCTGGTAGGTTTACATTGTGCATGGAAGCGGTGATAACGAAGAGGGGGATTTGATAATCCAATGGGGGCCTGCTGCTTTCACTATAAAGTCACATGCACATCCATACTGCTAATGAAACCAACAAATCACAATTTGAATTTATTGCAATGGCGGCCAAACAGTCCACCTTTCTCTCATGGCTCCTCATAAGTCTTTTCATCGCCATGATCATCTTTTCCTGTGGTGCTGCGGAGCTGGATAGAAAGGCAAACCTCTATCCTGGTTTATGTTGTCTACTGATCACCTATATTCATGTCACACGTGCCAGTATGTGGGACATCTGAGCCGTGCAAAAGACGGTCCCCACCACGAAAGTCACCCGGCACAAATTCAGGCTTTTGCACATATCAGATGGGCCATGCGAGTATGTTGAATCAGACCTTGGCATGTTTCATTTAAAACTTCTGTTGTTTTCATGCAAGATGGTCCGTTGGATGAGTGGACTGGCCTGATTTTTGCACCAGGTGATTTTCGTGGTGGTGCTCAAATTTTGTACGGCTCGGATGACCTACACACTTCACACATGTTGGTCTGAAAGGAAGTCATGTAGTGTACTAAGATACAACGAGCTGTATTGATTGATCCCAAGCTTTCAGTGATCCAACTCATTAATCTCATTGGCCCTAGCGTGGAGGGACCATGACCCAAAAGTTCCTAGATCAAAATATCCTGGCCATCCAATCGTTGATCACTTTGCTATTGAATGTGGATGGTTGTTGTTGCATATTCTCTTAACCATCCATTTCCAGGCCACCAAATAGAAGGTTTACGACTGTATACCATCTGGCAGATTTCTGGTCCATGAACCGTCTACTGTGGGACCCATCATATTAACAGACTGGATTACCAAACCATGGTCCATCCACGCGGGGATGTCTAGGAATATATAACGCGCAGGGTAGGGTGATCTAAACTACCTTCATTGTACTTGCAGGTGTACATTGTATATATGGGAGAGCTTTCACCGGATGATTTATCGGCAGAATCAATCCATCATGGCATGCTGGAACAAGTCCTTGGCAGGTAATTTCAACGTCTCCTTCCTAATGCTTTCAACACAGTATCTATCAAATGAATGGTCCTGTACATAGCATATACATAAGACATTCGGTGTATAACCTATGTAGTACACAATACATGCCACTGTCTGATTATATTCTGTTGAAGCCGGTGAGTGGGGCCCATGTCCTTTTAAGGGATGTGGATGGACTAATTTTTTAACTGGGCCCTACGTTTGTTGATGGGCTGGATCGACATAACTTTTAGGCCCATGATCAGGGATCGGGCCTCATTTCAGGATCTTAATGTAAATAGGCCGAACCCTTTCTCGCATTTTGCATCTTCCATTCAAGGCTAGCCTGAATCCAAACCCAGGCCCGTTTACGTCTTCGATGGGGCTGGGCTTGCAAAGCCCACAAGATTACGTAAGCCTACAAGCTTACGTGGGACCGGACTTGTAAACCAAACCGGTTGATCCAGCCCGTTAGTAGTTTTACTCCCATTGTTTGGAGTATCCTCATGTATCTACATTGATAGTATCCTCTATATATCTACATCGAATCTCCATCTTGATTATACTGATAACCCGGGTAGTGTTAGAAACTTCAGGTAACAACAACATGTTGCTAAGTATCGCTGATGTATATATTTCGTTAATGTGTTGGCAATATTTTTTGCTGTATAAATTTCAGGTGTCACTTTTATCGCGAGCACATTGGTGATATCGCTACTGTTATGCCAATGTGTCAATATTACAAAAAAATTGTTTATTATAAAAAATTAATTTCAAAATTTTTAATAGGCGTATGGTTGAATGATTGTTTTATACATAAGTGTATATGGATGGATGTATGCATGCATGGATGAATGTATAATTGGTTGGATGGATGGAAGGATGGATGTGTGTGTGTGCATGCGCGTGCCATTCATGCACACATGCATGGATGGAAAGATGGGTCGTGCATGTGTGTTTGTATGTATGTATGTGCATACATTGATGGATGGTTGGATGGATGAATCCACTATTTTTCACATGTTTGTCTAGCGTTTCCCTAGCGACAACTATACTTGCTTTTCAGCTCCACTAAAGGATATCTTTTATTTGATTCATAAATATGGAAATATATGTATTTTTTCTCATTATTTATTTATTAAATATGCAAATATGTATATTTTAGCATTTTTTTAAAATATCATTGAAAAATTCAACAATTTACTCTATATTTCTTTAATGTTTTCGTGAATTAATGTTACATATTCATAAAGAGAAATTTATTATGTATGCATCATTTTTATAATTATTTATTTTCTAAATATGCAAATATGAGATGTTTCATTGAGAAATTTCATCATTTTCCATCTTTCCCCACTATTGCCTTCAATCAGTGATACGCTTTTGGATATATATCAGCGATAATATAGGTGTCACTGATTTATGTTTCTGTATCCCCCGCCAGTAATTGATACATTTGGTAGGTGGTGTGGCCCACCTGTGTGATGAAGTTTTTGTTGACTCCTCTCCTAAGCAAACACTAACTTGTACGTACTTGTGTGAATGTAACAGTGCTGCATCAGAATCTCTACTTCACAGCTACAAGAAGAGCTTCAATGGCTTTGCAGCGAAGCTCTCCCAGGCTGAAATGCAGCAGATTGCTGGTAAGATTAACCAGACGAACTAATATTCAGGTGTTTGGTCGATCATTCACCGTCCATTCACCATAGATCATGAAGTCGATCATCTGTTTGAGATGGATGTACGATGATCGCATTGATGGGCTGGTTCCAACCCAAATTGACTAGCCAACGTTGAGGGGTATCTTCCCAATATATAGCCCAGCAATCTCCACTCTCGGCTTTCCTTCCAATATATAGCCCAGCAATCAATGGTGTGGAATCTTATGATACATCTTTTCTTTTAGGCATATATAACAATAACAATTGTAAATCTTGAATTCTCAGGCATGGAAGGTGTAGTATCTGTATTCCCTAGCAGAACCAAGCAGCTTCACACCACAAGATCATGGGATTTCATGGGCTTCTCGCAGACAGTCAGTAGGACAACTGTCGAGAGTGACGTCATTGTCGGAATGATCGACACTGGCATATGGCCGGAATCTGACAGCTTCAATGACGATGGCTTCGGCCCACCGCCCAGCAAATGGAAGGGCACCTGCCAATCCCCTGCAAACTTCACTTGCAACAAGTAAATCACTCAATATATAATTCCCTGTACATACCACTCATACTCAACAAGGTAGGGCCCACCTTTCAGTAATTTAAGCCGTTCATCTGGTAAGCCTCTGATCATGAGATGGGGCATGCTCCAGAATCTCCTCTATGAGATTATCCTTTTCCATCACAGGAAGAGATTTCTAGGTCTATTCCCCATCCACCTCATGGTCCACCACATGAAGGCTTTGGATCATCAAAAGGTGGGCCCACATGTACGCTTTGTTGGTCCCAACAAGTATCTCGATCAAACCATCCGTATTTTGGTGCCTAATCATCCACCGTACATCGTGTGATTGGTACTCGCAATCAAGCTCATGGTTAGGATCATTTGATTAGTATGATAATTATGTGATTCGAGTGGTGGCCCGTATATCGGATGGTTTGGAACGAACATGAATTTTCCCGCGCATTGTTCTTACCCAAAGTAGCCTATCAGCAAAATCTCACGTGCTCATGATCATGTTGGGCTTTGAAAATGCAGCAAGCTCATCGGAGGCCGATTCTACCGTGCTGATGGGAACTTCCCCGATGGAGAGATTGAATCTCCACGAGATTCATTTGGGCATGGGACCCACACTGCATCCACCGCTGCCGGCCGCCAAGTTAGCGGGGCAAGCCTACTTGGCTTGGGCGAGGGGACAGCTCGAGGTGGTGTGCCATCAGCCCGGATTGCAGCTTACAAGGTCTGTTGGTCCGATGGCTGTGCCGACGCAGACATCCTGGCTGCCTTCGATGATGCAATTGCTGATGGAGTCGATATCATATCTATTTCTATAGGGGGTGAAATACCTCTGGATTATTTTGAGGACGCCATCGCGATTGGGGCGTTCCATGCCATGAAGAGAGGGATCCTTACATCGAATTCAGCTGGTAATTCAGGTCCCGCACCATCGACGGTCTTAAATTTTTCGCCATGGACACTAACAGTTGCAGCTAGCAGCATTGACAGACAGTTTATGTCCAGATTGATATTGGGTAATGATAAGACTTATCAGGTGAGTGACCCTTCTCGTTTCTGTGTTTGAGTGGCGTCTCAGGGATGCAGATTGCTTGCAACCAGGTCGGCTCTTACAGTACCCGTTCATGGGTGAACTGGGTTCGGTCGGGTCTAGGTACATTTGGGTTTGATTCTTGTTCTTGATGACCCAAATCCCGCTCTAATTGGATCGGGGTCCATTCCATCTGGTCTTTTGATATAGGTAATTTTGAGTTTGATCAGGTTCAAATAAGAACATTTACATGGTAGGGAAAATCCAATCGATGGATTAGATCATACATGTATGTGCCACTTTTGAGACATGCATGGAATTTAAAGAGGCTGGTTTACATGTGTGGCTCACGAAATCTCGTTGGATTGCTAGAAATATCAATATATTTAATGTAAGTAATAAGACTATTAAAAGTAATTGAATCCAACCGGGGCCTAACTCAAGACAGACCCAAACTTGACCTATTCGATGACAGCCCTGGTCTTAAAGTGGTGGAATGAAAAAGCATCATGTACGGCTCTCAGATAGTTGAGAAAATGGCAAAAGCATGGTTCACCTTAAAGGAATCTTTATTTATTTTTCCTATTGGAGGACCTATATCTGATTAGTGCACATAAGGCTTTTTCATTGGCATGCAATATCAAATTTGTAGAAATCTCATACAATCCTGGTTGCAAGCAATCCACATCCACATTTAAATGGCTTTCTTGTAAATATTGAGATAATGGTCAAAGTCAAAGTTTTCTGGTCGCCTATGTTTGAGTGCCTGACCAAAAGTTTAATTTCCATATCAGGGACCATCTCTCAATACTTTCGCGCTTGCTGATAAGGTGTATCCTTTGATATATGGAGGAAATGTCCCAAACACTTCTGCCGGCTATGATGGCTCCCAATCAAGGTAAAACTACTTTCATAGATGTCCCAAAAACATTCATTTGGCAAATCCCACCAACGACTGTTGTGATTCAAAAAGGAGGCTGATCAGATAATTGTAATTGCTTGATCCCGAAAGGCACAGAAATGGTTGGTTGATATTCTTTCTAGACTTGGAGCAATTAGGGTTGTTCGATCAGCTTGAGTTTAGGGCATGGTCATTTTACTGTGGTCCAATGGAATCTCATGAAATAGAAAAGTGTAGAGTTGAGTAATAATTCTGTTGTTTGGTTTGGATTATTGTCTGTCTTGAAAATATTAAAATAGCCAGATCAGCTCACTCATAATAGTGAAAATCTACATTTACAAATTTTTAAATGGTTTACTAACTTTTTGAAAGAAGCTAGAAAAATGAAATTGATCTTCTCATTTTTTTTTAGAAATTTTTTTTTTGAAGGTTCTCAAGTAGAGAATACTATCACATCAAGGGAATTCATACTCCTTTCCACTCTTGTTGTTATACCAATCACATGATTATTAAAAAATTGCTATTGTTCAGGGTCTTTTGGAAGCTATTATTATTATTATTATTATTATTATGACAATGCAAGCATAAGAAAGTAAGTTGTGTATTGAAAATTTTGGTGGGCCATCAATGAAATATAGGTTCTGTAGCCCTGGATCGTTGGATGGTGGATTGGTGAAAGGGAAGATCGTTTTATGCGATGGATTGACATCAGGAGAGGGGCTGCTGCTTGCTGATGCTTTGGGTGCCATAATGCAAGATGATGCAAACTCTGATGATGCCTTTTCTTTTCCGTTGCCAACGACGGTTCTATCTGAGAGATCGGGTTCAGAAGTTCTCACGTACATAAACACGACAAGGTAGGGAATAGCGACTAATACCTCAAATTAATCTGAATTCACATGTAATTTAGATCAAATCCATTCAATTTATTCTGATTGTGCTGTGGGGTTTGCATGGTGGGACAATATCTGAACCATCCATCTGACAGTGGATTGAGAATGGTACAAAAACCATATTGATTTATGATTCCTGTAGTCCACGTATGATGGTTAATTTCTAAACCAATGGTGAGTACAAAGTGGCTACGTTCAACTGGGAAGTTTTCTAAATCAAGGTACTCGGCTATATTTTTGCACTGTGGACCATCTACCACCAGATGAACTGTTTAAATCATCAGACCATGGGACTATGCGGGTCCCATCAATCACATGATGGATGGGTGCAAGTCCCGGCTCATTCCAATATGTTAAGGGGGAATCCAAACGTGGGATTCAAATTGGTCTTCTAAATTTCAAATTGTAATGTAATTCTCAATCCAAACAGCCTAGCATTTGTTGGGGCTGGGCTGCTGGTAGTTTGGTATTGGTCATGGTTGTGTCTGACATTAAGGCTTCATAGATAAATGGGCCTAGCTGGGGCTTGACTCAGGCTAACCCTAGACTGACATAAACCAGGCTGTGGAAACCCCATTAGATTTATTTTTATTTTTATTTTTTGCCATCAACAGGAATGCAACTGCAAACATACTTAAGAGTATTGGGGTTAAAAATCTGGTGGCTCCTATTGTAGTTTCCTTCTCTTCGCGGGGGCCAAATCCGGTCACGAGAGACATTCTTAAGGTAGTTAATTCCTTTTTGTTATTTTGTTTTTTCCCTATTTTCTTATTTGGGCCTCTTTCAAATCCAATCTCATTATCGCTACGATGGGCTTGGGCTGTTACTGATCTGAAGCCCGTAAGTAAATGGGCAAGGATTAAAAGCCCCATTCCTTAGCTTATCATGGTTACAATCTATTAATTATGTGGTGCAGCCTGATTTAAGTGCCCCAGGAGTTGAAATTTTAGCAGCATGGTCCCCAGTTGCTTCAATGTCAGTATATGAAGGTGACCCAAGAAGAGTATCATACAATATAATCTCCGGGACATCCATGTCGTGCCCCCATGCAACTGGAGCCGCTGCCTACGTCAAATCGTTTCATCCAACGTGGTCTCCTTCAGCTATTAAGTCCGCCCTAATGACGACAGGTAATAGAGAAGTACCTCTTTTGTGAGATTTAGGAACCTGAACCAGACTAGCCCGCCCTAACTTTAAGTTGGGTTGGGTTAAGCTGGCGCTGAAAATCATTGACCTGACCCTAACTTTAATTGGCCTTGGTAAGGGCTCAGGCAACCAGACTCAACACAAACTTGAACTTATAGTGTTGTGCATGTACATATGAGCAACTATTAACATACATGAGGCTCATGATTAGGCCTTTTAACAATTGGGTACCCAAAAATCACACGGGCAGAACATTTGAGGATTTCTCGTCGATGGTTAGGAAAAATACGGCTTGGGTTAGGTCAGGTCAGGTCAGGTCAGTTTATGGTTAATTAGAATGTGGTTTGCTAAGCATCATGCATGTAAGAAAGCCTGTTTACAACATGGATGTGTAAAAGTGGCACACATGTGTCATGTAAACCTTCCTTTCAGGTGGGCCTGACTATGTTCCCTTATTTGACATACACCTGACCCAGACCTGACTTGAAACCAAGGCCGAATGACTCAATGGGAACCCGAACCTGATTGAATCCGGGTCTACTGTCTACATCCCAAAAAGACAAGACCCATATCCGGCCAGACCCAGCCTGGTCCCTAATCCGGGAACTCTAGGACCTAAGCGATGACAAACCCTTCTCCTTGACTAATGCTCAAGTAATATGTGACTAACCAACTTCCATGCATGTGGTCATCTCTTATATTTTTGTAGCCTACCCCATGAAAGCTACCACCAACACAGACGCGGAATTTGCATATGGCGCCGGTCACATAAACCCAGTTCAAGCTACAAATCCTGGCTTAGTCTACGATGCCGGCGTGCATGACTACGTTGATATGCTATGTAAACAAGGTTACACTACAAAGATGCTAAGGCTCATGACTGGTGACGATAGCACTTGCGCTAACACCGTGAATGGGACCGTTTGGGACCTTAACTATCCATCCATTGCTCTCATGGTTTCGGTCGGGAAATCCTTCGTGGGTTCCTTCAATAGGACTGTTACGAATGTAGGTTCAGGAACTTCGGTCTACAAGGTGACTGTTTCGGGCCTGCCAGGAGTGACCATAAGTGTCACGCCCAGTGTCCTAACATTCAAGGCCATTGGAGAGACACAATATTTTGTGGTGAAGGTTGAAGGGAAGCTATCCATAAGGATGGTGTCGGGTTCTTTGGTGTGGAATGATGGTGTGCATCAAGTGAGAAGTCCTGTCGTAGTTTATTCATCTGATCAGTAAAATTAGTGGGGTGAACTGTCAAAAAGCTACACATTTTTTTGGCTGGGATATGCCAGCGTAGAAGCAGGGATTGTGTAATATGATCTCTTCTTCTTCTTCATTCTTCTTTTTCCTTTTTTCTTTTTCAAGAGAAATAAATATCGAATTTTCGTCCATCTTGAGATTTATACTTCAACGTGCGTGTGGAACATTTGGGTCATGCATGACCTGCCTGATGAGTGGATGTCCCATACGTGCGAGGCTGGAGTGCACTGCATCGTGTTTAGGTGTTTGTGGGCATATCAAACCTCGCAGTACCGTAAACATTATGGTCTCATTCAAGAAACCTAGGGACTATTATATGGTAAGATCTGTTAGTTCAGGGTCTCATTTAAGTACTGGCATTTCTATTGGACCTAACACTTGAACTACTATAATATGCTTATCAAGGTTTTTTGAAGTTTTGTTTTAATTATTAAAATTATTTTAATTGTACTTGATGATAATTAAATCATCTAAATCAGATCCAGCATTTAATCACATACGATATAAATATTTGGTAGATAGCCAAGACAGTAAGAAAATTAGATTATGTACATAAATTGATGAGGCAGATTAACAGACTTTCTTTACAGTCGGTTACAATAAAGTTTGTAAGATGGCAAAGCACTGATGTATCACGAGACCCTAACCCCCTCTCTATATGGTCATACCCTACCGGAGAGGAACACAATAAAGAAAGCCCTGGACATTCCTATTCCCAGGATGTGGAAAGGACACAATAATGAGAGCCTTGGACATTCCTATCCCTGTGACGTGGAAAGGAATATAAGAGAGAGAGAGAGAGAGAGAGAGAGAGAGAGAGAGTGTGTGTGTGCCTGTGCACCTAAGAGAATTATGTTGGGCAATTTTGATTCTCCATTCATTTTGCCAGGTCATTTTAGGGCATGAGCCCAAAAATGAAGTAGATCCAAATCACAGGTGGATTACACCAGGGAGAAGGACGTGAGAATTGAATGCCACCGTAAAAACCTTTTGAGGCCACCCGGTCTATGTGACCTTATCAATAAGGTTGATGGCAAACAAAAATTTCGGTGGGCCCTTGAAAGTTTTTAATTGTGGGCATTCAATCATAGCTATTTCCTATGGTATGGTCGACCTGAGATTTGAATCTGCTTCTTTTTTTAACTCATACACAACAATGAGCTGGAAAAATGGACGGACGACATGGATACAAAACATATATAAACATCCTCACTAGGCTTTTGACTTGGATTTTAAACAATTTTAGGCCAGGGTTTTGTGCTAGGCTTTTTTTTTTTTTTTTTTCTAATCTTGAACTAGGCTCGAATTGGGTTTGAAAGCTCGATCGAGCCAACTTGATAATGTTAGTCCAACTCGAAGGCTGAGCTGAGTTGAATATGAGCCAAGGTGATCACTGAACGAACCTAGCTCGAACAGGGCAAAGCTTGGCTCGCCCCGACTCATGCACAAGTCTAGTCTCAATTAGGGCTACACATCTATTGGGTTAACCTAACCGACCAGCCCGATCCAACATGGCAGAAACCAGATCCACCCCGACCAGGCAGAGAAAAGGGTCCAGTCACGGGTGAATGCGGCTGTACCGTTTTTAATATAGGTACGATTTAGGATACACATCAAACTCGACCGACCCATACCCTGACCTATGTATACCCAACCTAAACTGCCCCGAGTTCAGTCAGAGTATTCTAAAAAAAAAACCTTCAAGTTCAAGCATGCCCTTGTTCGGCGTGTTTGGAAATTAGAACTTTGGATGGTAAGGTGGTAAACGCACATAGTTGTTTCCACCCTTATTGTGGAGGTATTTTTTCATGAGGATCAATAAGGAACTCCAGTTCATTTCTGTAGGGCCCATGTTTAGGTTGTCCAAGCCATTGATCTGATACCTCATAATAAGTAGATCATCCCTCCAAAAAATGTTTCAAATTAGAAGATTGTAAGCCCCCAACTTAGATATTCTTGTACTCTTCATTGAATGTGGACTATTCATTTACATGCGAAGAATCGAAAGGTTACAGTTGTTAGGTCAAGGAGATTCTTTAGGCATGGTCCATCGATGATTGGAACCACAATCTCAATGTTTTCGATCACCAAACAATACGTCCCACCTGTATGAATTATGGGCATGCTAGGAAAAGGAAAGTTTCGCCTACAGTTGAATAATTTAAAAAGAATGCGAATAAGAAGAACTCAGTCCTAACCCGACCTGACCCGGTTCAGCATATAAGGTCAGGTAGGATTAGGGTTGACCCTTTTGTAAGTAGGGTAGGGTTAGGGTTGGGTCAGCCCAATGCGGTCATAACCTGGACCGAAGCTCGAACCTTTAAAATATGTTTAGGTTTGGTCCAGGATTGGGTCCAACCCGCCCCTAACCCGACCCTTGTGCAGGCCTAGTCCTAATATCCTTATATTATGATGTAGTCATGGAAGTAGCCTATCCTTTCTAAACGTAAGTTCTTTTAGCCCTCTGGGTACTTTTTCATTTTTCTAAGGACGAAAATGCCCCTTTTACTATAATTATTCCTTGTACGGCAAGCTCTTGTCTTGAAAGGAGATTTTTTTTTTTTTTTTTTAAATGGGCATTGGTCCCACAAAAAAAATAAAAATAAAATAAGGATTCGACTCATCCCTTAGCCAATCTGATCAGTTCATTTTATTCGGACAATCGTGAATCCTCGGAAATGTTTTCTCAATTTTTTTTAAAGCTCTCTATGTCCTACAAATGCATTAATGTTATGCGTTAATACTTCTCCAATGTAGTGCATCTATGATGAATTTTACTCTCAAACTTGGGCCAATAATATGAAATTAAAGTCCTTTATATGTGAATTGAGTGAATTTGATTTAAGATAACCTAGTGGGCCTCATAAAAGATATGATTAATGGGTTTAAAACATGGGGCCCTTGCTGCGTGAGGTCCATCTAGTCATTTCCTTTTTTCTTAATTCCTTAGTTTTTTTCATGAGATGAGAGAAGATTGTGAAAGGGAGGATGATGTTCTTGGTTCCTTTCCTTCTTCTTTCTATATTTTTATTTTTGGTTGGGCCCAGGCCCTTTCTTCAGAAAACAAAATTTCTCCCTCCGAGGGCTACAGCTAAGTAGTCCTTAGAAAAATGAAAAAAATACCCTAAGGGCTAAACATAACTGTAGTTTGTAAAGGATGGGCCACTTGCACACCCACATCAAAGTATGGGGCGATTGGAAGACTACATTGTCCGACCCACTTAGGTGGGTACCCTAATCCCTCTAGATCGGTCGATCCCTCACAGTGGGACCTACTGTGATGTATTTGTCTTATATCCACGCAGTCCATTGGTTTTTCTAGCTCATTTTAGGGCATGAGCTTAGAAATAAAGAAGATCCAAATTTCAGGTACACCACACAGGAAACAGTGGTGATTGATCGCCCAACACTAAAAGCTTCTTGGGGCCACAAAAGTTTTGGATCAAGATAATATTTTGTGGTCACTTCATCTTGTTCTTTAAGACCTTACCAACAGGATGGATGGTAAATAAACATTCCGATGGCACCAAAGAAGTTTTTAATGGTAGCCATTCAATCACCAGTCTTTCTTACGGTGTGGTCCACATGAGATTTAGATCTTCTTTATTTTTGGTGCCGTACTCTAAAATGATCTGTTAAAACGGATGGACGGCGTGGATATAAGGAAAATACATCAAGGTGGCCCCACAGACAGGGATCCAGCGACCTGGGTAGATCCAACCGGCGTCCGACATTGTCGAAGCGGTGATAACGAAGAGGGATTTGATAATCCAAAGGCCAAAGGCCTACTGTTTTCCTTATAAATCACACGCACATTCATATGGCTAATGAAACCAACAAATCGTAATTTGATTTTATTGCAATGGTGGCCAAACAGTCCACTTCTCCTCCATGGCTCCTCATAAGTCTCGTCATGGTCATTCTTATCTTTTCCTGTGGTGCTGCGGAGCTGGATAGAAAGGTAAACATCTATCCTGGATTATATTGTCTACTGATCACCTGCATTCGTGTCGCACGTGCCATTGTGTGGAACATCTGAGCCGTGCAAAAGATGGTCCCCCCCCCCCCCCCCCCCCAAAGGTTACCCGGCAAAACATTCAGGCTTTTGCACGCATCAGATGATGAATCAGACCTCGGCATGTTTCATTTAAACGGTCTGTTGTTTTCACGCAAGGTGGTCCGCTGTATGAATGGACCGGTCTGATTATTGCACCAGGTGTTCTTCGTGGTGGTTCTCAGATTTTGTATGGCTTGGATGACATAACACTTTACACGTGTTGGCATGAAACGAAGTCATGTGTTAAACTAAGATACAACCAGCTGTATTCTTTTTAAGCATGTACAAGTGGGATCCATCTTTCCGTTATCCAACTCATTAATCTCGTTGGCCCTAGCGTGGATGGACCATGCCCCAAAAGTTCTTAGATCAAAATATCCTGGCCATCCAATCGTCGATCACTTTCCTATTGAATGTGTGGATTGTTGTTGTTGTTGCATAGTTTCTCAACCATCTATTTACAGGCCACCAAACAGAAGGTTTAGGACTGTGCCATCGGGCAGATTTTTGGTCCATGATCCATCCACTGTGGGACCCATCAGCTCGACAGAATGGATCTCCAAACCATGATCCATCCACGCGGAAAGCAGGTGACACAAACCACCTTCATTAAGGGTGTAAATGAACCGAGCCGAGCCGAATATTACGGTGTTTGGTTTGAGTTTGATAACCAAATTTTAATGTTTGAGTTTGATTTATTTATAGCTTGTGAGTTTTAGTTTGGTTCATTTAGGTTTGATTAGTTATATAAACCAAACTCAAACCCAAGTTTGGGTTTGATTAGGAATTTGATTATGTATTCCATATCTGCCTTGATGCATGTATTCCATATCCACTCTCTTTGTACATTTCACTAAATCATTTCATGGCAGGAGTTAAAAAAAAAATTGAAGTAGATCCAAATCTCAAGTGGACCATATCATAGGAAACAATGATTTTTTAAATATAAAACGAACCCTATTGGGCTTGACCGAACCGAACTCATGTCTGTTTGAGTTCGGTTTGATTACTAATTGAACTAAAAAATAGAGTTTGAGTTTGATTTATTTACTAATCAAACGAACTCAAACAAGCTTTAATCAAGTCGAACTCAAACCGTTCACGAATAGTTTGGTTCGTTAACCACCCATACCTTTATTGGACTTGCGGGTCTACATAGTGTATATGGGGGAGCGCCCACGGGGTGATTTATCTGCAAAAGAACTCCAGCATGGCATACTCCAACAAATCCTTGGCAGGTTATTTCCACGTCTCCTTCCTTATGCTTGCAACACAGTATTCATCATATTATTGATATGCTACGTAGCATATGCATCAGACATTCGGTGTATATACTAATGTGTTAATAAGCAACTTTTGTTAATTTAGTTTGGTTATTAAATTCAGACCCGAAATGGTATTATGAGGTCGACCTCATGGGAGCTTCCAATGAGGTTGAGCTCTGTGGGCCACACTGTGATCTATGTTAGACATCCACACTGTGCACTTGGTGGGTCTTGTCTAGGTGATGAGACATTCCAAAAATCAGCTATATCTTGAGCTCAAGTGGGTCATACCATTTTAAACCATGTGAGATTGTGTCTAAAACATCGACAACCATTTGGTGGGGGCTACCTGAGTTTTTGATGTGATTGAAACTTAGTGTGACCCCTCATCCAAGTGAGCATATAGAATGGATGGGTTGGATGTTTGAACCACATCCTGGTGGGCCCTATAAATGATTATGAATGTTTCAATGAGTGGGTATCTACTTTCAACTATTGTCTATGGTGTGCCCAGTTAGGTTTTTGTTTGGTATGATTTTTGGGCTTGTTGCCCACCATAGAAGGTGCATGTGATTGATTAAGTGGATGTCCAACCTAAATCACAGTGCAGCCCACAAAACTGGACCACATGGGAAGCTTCTATAAGGTTGACCACAGTACTATTTTCCAACTCAAATAAGCAACTTATTTAATAAAGCTACTTAAGGGAGGATGCTCTAGCATCTTCAACAAATGTTGTGCACTGGTTGGAGTAAGGGATGTGTTTAACCCATTTTTGGTACACCGACGTAGACCAATAAGAGGTCGCTATGTGTCTTCACTATGAGTTTAGTGCTGGTAAAATCGTACTCGCATTCGAAGATATCTTTTGACTTTTCCTTCAACAATACGCCTTCTGTTGTTAATGCGCGTTGGTATAAAATCGCATGCATGTGTTTTAGAGAGCAAAGCATCGAATGACATATATTCCTAATTCATGTGGCACGTGATCAATGAAATATACACAACATGTCTATAAAAGACCTATCGAGGCAAAAATCTTATCATAGATCCGGATATGTTTGGTAAGACCATCTCTCACAATCGATCTAAAATGTGAGATTTTTTCAAAGACATTTAAAGCTCTCGTGGCAATTATGAAGATTCTAAACATTCGAAGATTAAATTAATATTGGAGCGGATTGTAACCAATGGATTGAGACCCAATCAGGATATGATGGATCTTGTCCAACTAGTTTGACGGATATTCAAGGGCACAATAAGATAAGGGTAGAGATAATTCTAATCGAGCCAGATTTAGATGCAATAGTGTTTTAAATATTTAATTTAAGGAGAGCATCTACGTAAAAGTGGAGATGGCTCTTAATTGGTCTATTTCAACATAAAGGCATTAGTGTTCAATCAAACATTGACTCGAATATGACTTTGGCATTTCTACATTTTATAAATGCGAACACAAACTGAATATAGGTCATGCTTGCATGTGTAGCCTCATGTTTGTTTGAATTGGGCAAATAGGATGTTTTAATTAATCTGAATTTTTGGATGATGATGCATCTACAATGGACCTGCAATCGGGAGAGCTCAATTTGAGTTAACGTATGTCATGTGTACAAATATAATCTTTACAATTCCAATGCCTTTGTACAAACCATCACACCCTACCCTACCTATCATTAAATACACACACTCAGTTTCTTATCCTTACCTTGGATGGTAGGCTCCCTTTAGTTTCAACAGAGCTCTGGGGTTCTGAGTCCCATAGGTGGTGAAATCCCACTACGGTGGGGGGTGTGTGCGTGGGTGGGTGTGGGGTGTGCGTGGGTGTTAAAAAGAAAAAAAGTACACTGCCACCCTGCTAGAATATCAAATACACACACGCAGTTAAAGATGTGGCATATGCTTTACTCAAATCAAACCGCCCAAATCATGGGACCCACCGTAGATAGGCCATAACACCAAGACAGGTTGATCGAACGGCCCCGATCTCTTAATTATGGATTTTTGTTCGTTGAATGCAACCAGTTGGCTATTTTTCATTTTTACCATTGAGTATATGTCCATCCAATGGTACAGCTAGGAAATCATGCAATGCAACGTTGGGCTTATGCTCTATCTAAAGTGGGGCCCAGATTGAATGGTCTCAAGTTATATATTCACCACGTACATGTTGCATGGTTCATTATCTTAAAATCATGGCACCTGCATTTCATTGCAGGCATGTTAAGATCGTACGGCACCTAAATGGATGCATTTTATCACATGGTTCATTATCTTAAAATCATGGCACCTGAATGGACCTCCATTCTAAGGAGGAACATGTGGCCCCCCATATTGGGCCCGGCACAATGAACGGTCCATATCAAAGGTCGGCCCTAATGATGAATGTCCCACATCCAAGGTAGGCACAACATGATGGACAATTTATTTTGATGGTGGCCCTCACATGATGGATAACCCATATCAAGGTGGGCCCCACATAATAGAAGGTCCACATCAAAGGTATCGATGATGAATGGCCAAAGGTGGGCCCACATGATGGATGGTCCACATTAAATGTGGGCTCCATATGATGGAGGTGGATATTAAATGTGGGCCCCACATGATGGACAATAACATTGATGGTGTATCCATATCAAGATGGGCCTCACATGATGTACAGTTAGAGCTGTACACGAGCCAAGTCAAGTCGAGTTGCAACTGAGCTGAGCTGAGCAAGCCCAATCAAGCTACAATTAAGCCAAGTTTTGAGCTAAACCAAATTGAGCTAGGCTTGAAACTCATTTTGAGCATGGAAAAACGGCTCGGTTTGGTTCAAAGCTAGCATGTGAATCAAGCTGTTCCGAGCTGAGTCGAGCGAGCTAACCAAGCCAGCTCGACTCGTGTGCAGCTCTATGGACGTTAACATTGATGGTGTACCCATATCTCGATGTGCCCCACATGAAGATAGTTCAAAGGTCAGCCCCTAGTGATGAATGACCCACTTCCAAGGTGGTCCCAGCTTGATGGACAACCCATTTGGATGGTTCACATTAAAGGTTGGCCCACATCCAAGGTGGGCCCCCATTATGAATAACCCACATCAAAGTTTGGCCTCGCAAGTTGGATGGTCCACATTGAAGGTAGGCCCCACATATGGACGGTTCACATTGAAGATCGGTGGATATATATTAAGGGTGGACCGAGCAAACTTGAGGGACAAGTGCATATGTGATGTTGGAAACCAAACATATGTTTTTTTTTTTTTTTTTTTTTTTGCTGAGAAAGCATATTATTTACCACACACACTTATGCGCTGAATAAGTAGAAACCAAGATAAGCTACTTGAGATACAAGAAACCCACAGAGCTAACACCCACTACATATCACTGTCTAATTATTTTCAGATGAAAGTGGTGAGTGGGCCCCATCTCCTTTAAGGGACGTAGGGCACAGTCTACCGGTGGAAGAAATGCAATGGTCCAATTTTAACCAGGCCCTAGGTTTGTTGATGGGATGAGCCCGATTAACTCTTAGGCCCATGGGCAGGAAGCAGGCCTCATTTCAGGGCCAAAATGTAAACGGGCTAGACCTTGCTTGAATTTAGCATCTTCCATTCAGGTTAGCTGGAGCCCAAATTCGGGCCTGTTACGTCTTCAATGGGGCCGGGTTTGGATCTAACTTTCAGGCCCACAGACTTAGGTGGGCGTAAATCAAGTGACAATATGTTAAATGTGCCACTCGGACTGACATCTTGCTGGCCCAACCCGGCTCATACCCATACTCAAGCTAGGCCATAAAAATAAATAAATAAATAACTAAAAATCCCACAAGAACTAGGCCAGGGTGCAATAGGCAAATGAGTGCGGCCCATTTACCTAGAGGGCATGGTTAAAACACACGGTGTGACTCGGACCACGAGTTGAGTTGGGACTCGCCCGAGTCAGGGATGGGTCAGGTTGACTCCCAAGTCTTAAAACTATACCATCGGCCTGAAAACGAGGCATGGGCCCAATCTACATGCCAATAGTAGAGGCCTGATGCTGACCCATATAGAGCTGGGACCCAAAACCAGAAGGGCTAATTCCAACCTGTTTCTAGTGTTACACCAAAGCAAACCCACACATCGGGCAAGTTGTGTGGCCCACTTCTGTGATGAAGTTTTTGTGACTCCTCTCTTAAATAAACACTAACTTGTAATTGTGTGAATTTAACAGTGCTGCATCAGAATCTCTCGTTTACAGCTACAAGAGGAGCTTCAATGGCTTTGCAGCGAAGCTCTCCCAGGATGAAATGCAGCAGATTGCTGGTAAGATTAACTAGATGAACTATTCGGGTGTGTGGTCGATCATGCATCGTCCGTAGATCATGAAGTCAATCATCTGTTTGAGAATGGATGTCCAATATTGATCGCGTCGCACTAGTTTGTAATTCAAGAATAGATGGGGTACACATTTTCTCTTTTCAGAAAAATATGCAATGCTGAATTGAGTTTCTGTTCTTCCCAGTAACTGTAAATGTGGGGCCCACCTTCTGGCTATCCGAGTTGTTCATTTGGTGGGCCTCTTGGAGATTCACCAACAATCTCCCCAATATTAGGAAATGACCCATCCATGTCTTGTGGCCCACCAATCAAGGGTGTCGAATCTTATGTTACATCTTTTCTTTTTGGCATGATAATTGTAAAAATCTTGAATTCTCAGGCATGGAAGGTGTAGTATCTGTGTTCCCTAGCAAAACCAAGCAGCTTCACACCACAAGATCATGGGATTTCATGGACTTCTCGCGGATTCTGAGTGGAATATCCGACAAGAATGATGTAATCGTCGGCGTTATTGACACCGGCATATGGCCGGAATCTGACAGCTTCATTGACGATGGCATGGGCCCGCCACCAAGCAAATGGAATGGCACCTGCCAATCCCCTGAAAACTTCACTTGCAACAAGTAAATCACTTAAATACTTCCGCCGCGCTCATACTCAACAAAGGTGGGGCCCACCTTTGAGAAATTTAAGCCGTTCATCTGGTAAAACTCTGATCATGAGATGGGCCATGATCCAGAATCTCCTCTATGAGATTATCCATTGACATCACAAGGAGAAATTCTAGGCCTATCCCCCATACACAGCATGGTCCACCATATGAAGGCTTTGGATTATCAAAAGGTGGGCCCACATGTATAATTTATTGGTCCCAACAAGTTCCTCGATCGAACATCCGTTGTTTGGTGCCTAATCACCGACCGTACATTGCCTGATTGGTACTCACAATCAAGCTCATGGCCCGTGATGGAATCAATCGGTGGGCCACCACCTGCATTCTGGCCATGGCAAAAAAATGTTCAAACTGATACATCCTTACCATCCAATCAATAAATTCCACTAACAAAACTGTCCATTCTAAGATGGTTAGGATCGTTTTATTAGTATGATAATTACGCGAATGGTGGCCCATAAATCCGACGGTATGGAACGAAATTGTTCTTGTCCAAAGTAGTCCAGTATATCTCACATGCTCATGATTGCCCTGAAAATGCAGCAAGCTCATCGGAGCCCGATTCTACCATGCTGAAGGGGACGTGCCTGATGGAGAGTTCAATTCTCCACGAGATTCGTTTGGGCATGGGAGCCACATTGCATTGACTGTTGCCGGCCGCCAAGTTAACAGGGCAAGCCTACTGCGCTTTGGCCAGGGTATAGTTGAAACTGCAGTGCCAGAAACCCGGATCGCGACCTACAAGGTCTGTTGGTCCGACGGCTGTTCCGACACGGACATCTTGGCCGCCTTCGATGATGCAATTGCCGACGGTGTTGATATCTTATCTGTTTCTCTGGGGGCTTTGGAAACACTAGATTATTTTGAGGACTCCATTGCGATCGAGGCGTTCCATGCCATGAAGAATGGGATCCTTACATTGAATTCAGCTGGTAATTCAGGCCCGGGACCATCCACGGTCTCAAATTATTCGCCATGGACACTAACAGTTGCAGCTAGCACCATTGACAGACAGCTTCTGTCCACATTGATGTTTGGTAATAGTGAGACTTATGAGGTGAGTGACCATTCTCTTTCTTGTGTTTGAGTGGCGTTTCAGGGATGCAGATTGCTTGCAACCGGGTTGGTTAACCCATACCTGGGCTAACCAGCTTCGGGTGGGTCTGGGTACATTTGGGTCTGATCCTTGTTCTTGATGACCCAGATCCCGCTCTGATTGTGTTGGGGTCCATTGCATTGGGTCTTTGAATCTAGGTCTTGAGTTCTATTAGAGTCTAACCAGAGCATTTACAAGATAGGGCCACTTTTGACAGTACATGTATGTGTCACTTTTGACACATGCATGGTATGTAAAGAGGCATGTGTGGCTTAGGAAATATCATTATATTGCTAGAAATATCACTATATATTTAATATATGTAATAATACTATTAAAAGTAACTGAACCCAACCTGGGCCTGACCCAAGACAGACCCGAATTGACTAGACCCGATTTCAAATCAAGTCCATAATGAATAGAGCCAAACCCCATCAGTGGATCCAAAAAATCAGTCCCTGATATGTTCAAATCAGTTCAGGTCCATTGGTTACCCGCAGATCTAGCTATCCATGGACAGTTCTAGTCTTAAAGTTGCCCAATGAAAAACGCCATTTTCCCTCTTAAATATCGTACTACTAAGAAAGGCAAAAGCATCCTTCGCCTTGCAGGAGTCTTCATTTTTCATTGAGGGTCCCATCTTTTGTTCTTCTTCTTCTTCTTTAACACATGGCACCCACACTCAACTTGGCTCGAATAAGCCTGATTCGGCTCAGATCAAAGTTAGGTTCGAAGTGAGTTGAGCTTTTTCTTTTCTTTTTGAACTCAAAATAATTTCAAGCCGAGTTCGAGCTTACCCAAGATCGACTTGAACTTGACTCGATTCGACTCGACTCGACTCAGCCAATTTTAAATACTTATATATATATATATATATATATATATATATATATATATATATATATATATATATATATATATATATAATATCTATGGAATTTGAGCACCCTAATCGCTACCCTTTTAAAACGATTTTGCGAAAACCTTCTCTTTTTGTTTTTTCGCCTAAGCTGACCCAAACTCATCTCGAAAACTCGTACTCTAACTTGGCTTGAACTAGCCCAAGCTGACCGAGCTGAACTTACTAGTTAGGCTTAAGGACTGAGCTAAGCTGAACTCAAGCTAGAGTAGGCTACTGACTGAACTGAGCCGAGCTGCACTAAGCTTGACTAGTATCATACGACATAATCTCGGTGACCGAAGAGTAGTATCATACGACATAATCTCAGGCACATCCATGGCGTGCCCCCATGCAACCAGGACCGCTGCCTCCATCAAATGGTTTCATCCAACGTGGTCTCCTGCAGCTATCAAGTCCGCCCTGATGACAACAGGTAACAGAGTTGTACCTCTTCGATAGATTTAGAGACCTGAACCGACTAGCTATTTGAGGATTCGTTGCAGATGGTTTCGAAAAATACGGTTTGGGCTTGCCATTTTGGACCTGGTTAGAAAATTGGTCAGGCTGGGTTTGGGTTAGGTCAGGTCAGGTCATGCTTAGAACATGGTTTGCTAAGCAAAATACATGTAAGAAAGCCTGTTTACATCATGGATGTGTCAAAGTGACACATATGTCATCTAACGGTTCCTTTCAGGTGGGCCTGACCATGTTCACTTATTAGAAGTACACCTGACCCAGACCCTAAACTAATGCCGAAAGACTCAACGGGGACCCGAACCTGATTGAATCCGGGTCATGGGTCCAAAAAAGACAAGACCCATGTCCGGCCAGACCCAAACTGAACCCGGATCCGGGGACTCTAGGACCCTTCTCCTTAACTAATGCACATGTAATATGTGACTAATCAACTTCCATGTATGTGGTCATCTCTCATTTTGTAGCCTTACCCATGAAAGCTACCACCAACACAGACGCGGAATTCGCTTACGGTGCTGGTCACATAAACCCGATTCAGGCTCTATTTCCTGGCTTAGTCTATGACGCCGGCGAGCGTGACTACGTTGAAATGCTATGTAACCAAGGTTACACTAAAAAGATGCTAAGGCTCTTGACCGGCGACAATAGCACTTGCGGTAACACCGTGAATGGGACCGGTGGGGACCTTAACTATCCATCCATTGCTCTCACCTTTCTGTTAGGGAAATCCTTCGTGGGTTCCTTCAATAGGACCGTTACGAATGTAGGGTTGGAAAATTCAGTCTACAATGTGAATGTGACGGAGCCGCTGGGAGTGACAGTAAGTGTCACGCCCAGTGTCGTAACATTCAAGGCCATTGGGGGGAGGCAATCTTTTGTGGTGAAGATTGGAGGGAAGATATCCAAAAGGATGGTGTCGGGTTCTTTGGTGTGGAATGATGGTGTGCATGAAGTGAGAAGTCCTGTCGTAGTTTATTCGTCCGAAAGCTAGACTTTTTGTTGGCTGGGATATGCCAGCCTAGAAGCATGGATTGTCAGTAATGTGATCTCGTCTCCTTCTTTGTTTTCAAGAGAAAATGAATATGGAATTTTCTGTCTATCTTGAGATTTATACTTCAACGTGCGTGTGGAACATTTGGGTCGTGCATGACCTGCCTGATGAGTGGACCATCCTGTCATCTACATCCAAGACCTTACCGTACGATAAATATTATGGTGTCGTCATGTCAAGAAATTATGGCAGATGGGCCACTAGATCAGCGGTTCAGATCACCTCTATCCTGGTTTATATATATTGTCTACTGATCGTCTACATTCGTGTCTCACGTGCCGGACATCTGAGCCGTGCAAAAGATGGTCCCCACAACAATGGTCACCCAGCAAAAAATTCAGGCATTTGCACACATCAGATGGGCCGTACGAGTATGTTGAATAAGACATCGGCGTGTTTCATTTAAACGGCCTGTTGTTTTCATACAAGGGGGTCCGTTGGATGATTGGACCGGCCTGATTATTGCACCAGTTGATCTTCTTTGTGGTGCTCAGATTTTGTACGGTTCGGATGACCTAACACTTGACACGTGTTGGTTTGAAACGAAGTCATGTGTTAAACTAAGATACAATCGGCTGTATTTTTTTTTAGGGGCCATGCCCTAAAAATTCTTAGATCAAAATATCCTGGCCATCCAATCGTCAATCACTTTCCTATTGAATGTGGATGGTTGTTGTTACATATTTTTTAACCATTTATTTCCAGGCCATCAAACGGAAGGTTTAGGACCGTTACATTGGATGATGCATCTGCAGAAGCACTCCAGCATGGCATACTCCAACAAGTCTTTGGCAGGTTATTTCCACGTCTCCATTTTAATGCTTGGGAGTTGTAACAACCCGAGATTTTCGATTCTCGTGTATAATACGACGGCCGAATTCCCAAGTAATTTATGGAATAACTAATTTGTCAAATAATAAAATATAGCATTCAAGCACAATGGCAGAAATAATTATCATCTTATTCTATCAAACTTACTATGTCATCATCAATGTTTAAATAAGGGAACCAACCAATATTCATACTGATTAATTAAAATACAAAACCATGTCTTCTCTTGAAGACTTATTACAATTTCATAAATGTATCAACTACTCAAAGAAATATTTAATAAATGAAAGCATCAACTAAGTTTCTTCAACATCGTCATCCGCCATGTAATCGTACGAACCATCGAACTCTTTTCCTTGAAAATCGGGTTCATTACCTGGATCTTCACCTGCATCATTTAAATTGTGTTTGGGATACCGTTAAACGCTATCATAGTGGGGAATATTTCCTCCAAGACAATCAAGAATAATAATAACGGTACAGAGTAAACGCAAGCAGTATATTATCATTTAATCAAATCAAAACAACCAACTAAAAATCTTTGTTAATGCAATGCATGGAATGCATGCTTTGGCCAAGGCACCCTGGCTAGAATCACAATACATGAAGTGGGAGACTCCCTGTTACGACTTCATGCTAGCCACTAGTCACCAGAGGTTCCTGGGACGCACAAGCCCATAGTTTTGCCCGACCACGTGAGAAACGGGACGCTCATAGCCCAAATCTACACGTGACAGTGTACGGGAGAAGGAAGACTCTCTAGCCTATTCTCAATTCCGTACACCCACATGGAGCCAAGTGAATGCATGACTTTAGTTTCACCTTTATTTAAGTGTTTTCGCATACAACCGGTTTAAATAAAACTCAGTGGTCACTATGGGGAGTCGCAAGCAACCCAGCATAGGCCGACAGCACGAGATTAGTGTCCATAGCACCAACTCCGGCTCATGAGAATTTGTATACCATTAATGTTTACTCATTGTCCCGTTTTATGATTTCATCATGTCCCAAAAAGCCAATGTTGTACATTATGACCAAATTAATTAAAATACTCATGTAATGTAAATGGATCAAATCAAGCATCATGTACATATAAGGATCCATTGACAAACAATCACTTCATTCTCTCAGTAAGTCAAGAGATATTCTTCCATCATGGACACCTCTCATGGGTTCCATCTCTCTATATCGAATAATTTTACTAAATTAGGGACAAAGAATATACAATAATGGGATGTCCATATGATAATCTTATACACATATTTCATATCACAATATGAAAACCAATGTTACTTGTAAAACACAGATTAAGGAAATAATGGCATAGATTTCACAAAGATAAATAATACAAATACACATGCTTCTTAGTCAAAAATCTAAATGATGAATCACATCATTATATAATGATATTCATTACAAATCCTACATTAAACTTCATGTTATATGGATCAGCAATTCAAAACAAAATAACTTCACATGTCACAAAAGAAACTTATGATAATCATGATATTATTAATGAAAGGCTTAAAGGAAAATCCTCACCTTAGGATGGACTTAGAAGAAGATGGTTGTAGAAGATCCTAGCCGCTGGAAAAATATGAGAAAGTATTCTCTCTCTCTCTCTCTCTCTCTCTCTCTCTCTCTCTCTTCTCTCTTTCTCTAAGGCATGAAGGCTAGGGTTAGGAGAAGGATTTGGAGGTGCGTAGCAGAAATATGGAGAGGGATGTGCCCGCGAGGTCTTGTGTAACAACCTCTTGAGGTGGGTTTCTCAAATCTCAATATTCGGATGATCTTTGATCAATTTCAATCCGTTCATCTTATCAAGCTTGAAGAGTAGAGTCAAAATACGTAAATTTCTTGATGATCCACATTCTAGATTGGCCGATCCTTGAAAATGGCCTAACGGGTGCTAAAATGGGCTTGATCTCAATTAACGGTCTACGCTTGATGATCAGGGCCCAAATTTTGAAAAATATGTAGTCATGATAGGCAAACAATTGTACAAAATTTAGTGGTTGATTGATGGTGAGAAATGCCTAGATCTGAAATTTCAACTTTTTGCGGAAAAGAAAGGGGTTGGCTTTGTAGTTCAACGGTGTAGGATTATAGATCGGGGTCCAAACTTTGTGTAAACTCGTAGTCATATGAGTATAATAAGTGGTCCAAATTTCAGAAGCGATTGATGGTGAGAAGTGGGTAAATTAAAAGGTTCAGATTTAAAAAGAGTTGGTAACTCATTAATTTCTAAAACGGGATAACTTCGCGCATAAGAAAGATGCTTATCAAGGTGGGGCACTCAAATCACACTATTGGTCCATGATAAAGGCGATTCAAGTCACTCATATGAAGAGAAATATTCGACTACGACTAACCATCTACTTTCCTCACTCGATGGACATGAAAATCAAGGGTTAAGGGGTTGATTTGATAATTGGACCACTTCTATTATGATTTAAGGGCTGAAATTTGACGTGTATGGTTAATATGTGGCCAAAAGCTTATATCCAGGTTTTTACATGAAAGTGATTGTCATAAACTATATTACTTAAAAATGGCATCTTAACTTAAGTTTTACTAATGGCATTTTCGTAATTATCTAAAAAGTGCATGATTTTTTAAATCTGATCTTTCTACGATGTTTATGGGATCATTCTAAGCAACTTTTGTAAAGGGTCCCCTATCGGATCTCCTACAGATGTCCCGCTATTCGCAAATCAACGGTAAATGTACGATAATTAATAAAAAATAAATTAAAAATGAATTTTTAAAAATTTTCAAATAAATCTCGAATCTGGGGTGTTACATGAGTAAATCATATGAGACCCGGACCGACCCAAGACGGTGGACCCCTTGATGCATCCACGCCGTCCATCCGCTTTTCCTGATCATTTGAGGACATCATCCCAAAAATGAAGCATATTTAATTATCAGGTGGACCATACCGTAGGAAAGAGTGGTGATTGACCATTAATGGGCCAAAGAAGTTTTGGATCAAGATGATATTTGTTTTCTTTTCCCTTCATCCAGGCTTATGTGACCTTATCAACAGATTGGATGGAAAATAAACACTATGGAAACATTAAGGTGCGCCCTAAGAAGCTTTTAATGGTAGGGCGTTCAATCACCATTGTTTCCTATGGTATGGTCCACCAGATAATTGGATCTATTTCATTTTTGGGATAATTCCCTTCAATGATCTGGAAAAACGGATGGACGGCGTGGATGTAGAATATATACGTCAAGGTGGGCCCCATGGTGAGGGCCCACAGTATCTATCTATCGCATTAATGATCCGGTGCGCAGCGTATGCATCAGACATTCGGTGTATAAACTATGTGGTACACAGTCCTTAGAGGATGATGCGGCCGCACCGTCTTTGAGTTAATGTATGGCTTGTGTACAGATTGAATATGTATAAATCAAATGCCTGTGTGCCACAGTGCCAGCCATCATACTGCCCTGTGATCATGCCAGAGTTTGTCCTGCATAGGTTGGAAGGGGGTGGAGTTTGTCTCCCTATATCTAGGGGTTACTTATCATGGGCATCTAATGGTTGGATTGGATTTCATGTAATTATCATGGTTGGCCTAGTAAAAATCAAGCGCGAATATCTCTCTCCGATCCATTTTCTTTGGTCTGGCCCACGTGGATCACAAGTCATCTTAATAGCTTGGGTGTAGGCCCGATCTAGAATTATACATTTAATGGTTGGAGTAGATGAAATCCTAATATCTTGGATCTGGGCCTAAACTAATATTACATATCTAATGGTTGGAGTAGATGTTACATAAATATTATAGGGTGGGAATGTAAAAATCGGACTCCTTCATTTTGATGGGCCCACTGTAATGTTTACGTAAGATACCTTTCAACCATTAGATATTTAATATTATATGAGGGCTAGAGGTGAAAAATCAGACTGATTTGTTATTCCAGTGGGCCACACCAAAGGAAAAGTCGGGAGACTTACACCCGCCCTTATTTTTCATTGGGCCTACCCTTATTTTTACAAGGGGCCTACTGTGATAATTTTATGAAATTCACTTCGATCATTAGATTCCACGCGATTTTTTAGGTCTGTGTACAAAAAGTACCACCCCTGTCCCAATGTTTCCAACAATGTGGATCACCTGAATCACAGGTGCAGCTGATTTTTAGGCTCTTGGCCTAACATGAGGTGACCCACCCAGTGGTTGCGGAGATTTTACACAAACATTACGGTGGGCCCAACTGAGCCAGCAACCCATCTGCTCTCAAGGCAACCAAAAGCAGTAAAATGATAATTATATGGATGGGTGAGGTATTTTTTAAAAACCTTTTTGAAAAAGGCAGGGAATGTAAATTTCATATTATATAATAATAATTTTTTTTTTTTTTTGAAAAAATTCCATATGAAATGAATCTCCTCCGTTGGACAATCCAGCCAACTCCTTTCTCACGTAATCAAAGCCAAAGTATAAAAATAGAAAGCATGGGTTGTCCAAACATATAGCTTGCCATTATTATTTATTCAAGGAGAAATGGTACGGTGCTCCATGAGAATTACAAGTTATAGTGCTCCTACTTACATATGGACATATGCACAGTCCATTCCGCAGATCAGAACGGTCCAATAGATTTATCCACTACTCACGGTCTACACTACTAAAATCGTACGGATCGGATTATCCTATCCATCTGGAAGTTGGTGTTTTTTTTATAGCCGTCTGCCATCCAGGAAACGAATGGAATGGCTAGATAGTCTCATAAAAGCAATTCCTAGGGGTGACAAACAATCCATGATGGGCCCCATCAATTGGGTTGTTCAAACTGTTGATTGAAACTATTCTCAACGAACAACATTGAGCGTTCTTTTTGTAGGTATTAATCTGATCAATAGAGTAGCCCAGCCGTTGGAATTTTTGAATGATACCCAAATGAAGTGTGGATGGACCTAATGAACGGCCCAGATCGATTGAGGAACTAGATCATTACTCTCTTCTAAGATAGAAGTCTAAAAGTGGCAAGTGCATCGACCGAGAAGAGAATTAAATCCCTACAAGCATGGGATGTATTAAAATTGGTATTAATATTTTTGATAGGTACATAACTTTAAATACAGGTTTAAATCATACAAATTACCATTGCAGTTCAGAATCTTGCATTGCTGCATGTTCTCAAGGCAATGGCCAAATTGCATTGTTCTTCATTCCTAGTCTTTCTCTTCGGTGTTTTGATCGCCGTTGATGCTCTTGATGCTGATAGAAAGGCAAGTACCCTCAGTCATTAACCAATCATACTTGAACTTTACACGTGTGGGAGATCCGAGCCATGAAAGGTGTGGGGCTCACAATGAAGATCTTATGGTGAAAGAATCACCCATATAGACTCGTTGTCGGGACATATCTGTCTGTTGATTTGGACACGTTGTAGCCCTGACGATGAGGTCGGTGGCCTGATTTTCATGTCAGATGATCTTAATGGTGGGACCCACCTTTTATACGCCTTGGATCTCTAACAGTTGCAATGCTTTGTCAGTCATTAGCCCGGTCCTGGGCCACACATGTCAGAGAGACAGATGTTTATAAAACTTCCAGTGGTGGTCCACATCATTGGCGTGGACCCAATAAAATGAACGGTTCAGATGTCAGGATCATGAGCATTCGTACGTAAAAGGGCATACATATATATGACGTGTAATAATAATGCAGGTGTATATCGTCTACATGGGAGCCCTCCCGGAGGGCCAGTATTTTGCGCAATCTCACCACCTTAGCATTCTAGGACAAGTTCTGGGCAGCAGGTATTCTTGTAAATATCGTTTCTTTCTTTTTTCTGTCTGGTTAGTGTTTTATTATGATCAGGACCGTTAATTTGATGGGTCACTCCATGGATGTATTATGGATCCAAAACTTGCTTTTTCCGAAATATCCTTTTTATATTTAGGTCTATTTCTTTTATGACCGTCCTTTTGTGGATTCCTGATGCAATGTTTTATACAGTGTGATATATATCCATGGCTTTTGTCATATGAATTATCGATGTGGTGGCCCACTAGGTAAATGGCCCTGATCATACGGGTTCCCACAGTAGCTAATTTGGTACACTGGTTAGCAAACTATAGGCTGTTGAATCTCAGCCAATGGTATGTCCATACCTTACATGTGAGTGATCCGGGTCTTTGATTTGATTAGCCTACCGCACATCAGGACTGTTAGGATCTTCTTATCTGTAAGATATTTTGGGCATCTTCTATCCACTGTAGGGCCCATCTGGTCAACGTTTTGGATTATCCAACCATGGGCCGACATGGTCCAGTTAGCCTAGCTCAGCTTGCACTTCTCTCACGTGCATCTCACGCGTTTTTTTTTTTTTTTTTTTCAATCCTTCTATCAACAGCTCTGCAGCAGATTCCCTGGTATATAGTTACCAGAGGAGTTTCAATGGATTTGCCGCCAAGCTTACACTTCAAGAGCAACAAAAGATTGCACGTCAGTAAATGCATCCCACTCAGAGTAGTTGGGTCCCATGGTTCAGGGATCTGGACCGTTGATCTTGTTCTCCCCACTACGTATGTTCGAATGCCATTGAATTCTCGTGAATTGGAAGATCTTAGCCTTCAGTATTGTCAAACAAATAAATGACTTATATTCAAGGGTAAAAAATTATACATTTGACGGCTAGGATCTTCCATTCAGGATGACTTTCTTGGATCCTCCAATCAATGTTGGGGACCACCAGATTGATGGTCTGGATCGCTGAACCATGGCCCACATATGATCATATTTCGTGTCCCACTAACATAACTCTAGATTCATACATTTGCAGGTATGGAAGGTGTGGTGTCTGTGTTCGAAAGCAAAGCTTACCAACTTCATACAACACGATCATGGGATTTCATGGGATTTCCGGTCACTGTGAGACGTAATCCGACGGTGGAGAGTGATTTAATAGTCGGCGTGATCGACTCCGGAGTGTGGCCAGAGTCCGAAAGCTTCAGTGGCGATGGATTTGGCCCACCTCCAAAAAGATGGAAGGGCATTTGCCAATCCGCCGGAAATTTCACATGCAACAAGTAATTTCATACAATCCTACTTGATTTTAAACCATGTCGCATCATCAGGACCATTCATCAGTTGAATTGGGCCACATCTGGTTTAGCCCATGCCTTGAAATGTCCACAGCATGGCTTGAAAGGCCCATATTAGGTCCAGTCCCACCCCATGATAGAGGGCCTGAACTTGAGCTTGGACTGGATTATCTTTATGACATTAATTCAAGTTCAATCTGGCCCATTGGGCTTTATATATGATTGATCCTGTCCGTTAATTTTAATTTACACTCTACAGTAAGTTGATCGGAGCTCGATTTTATCCGATCAACCCGAAAGATAAAGGTTCAGCCAAGGATGACAAAGGACATGGGACCCACACAGCATCGACGGCTGTGGGTCGAGAAGTGAAGGGTGTGAGCCTTTTCGGATTGGGTGAGGGGAATGCAAGGGGAGGTGTGCCATCCGCAAGGCTAGCTGTGTACAAGGTCTGCTGGACTGATAATGGTTGCTTTGATCATAGCATCATGGCCGCATATGATGATGCCATTGCTGACGGGGTAGACATTCTCTCTATTTCAATGGGGCCAAATGTTCCAATACCATATGATGAAGATGCTATCGCCATCGGTGCTTTTCACGCCATGCGAAAAGGTATACTCACATCGCAATCTGCTGGTAATAACGGCCCAGATCCTTCATCAGTACTGAGCAATGCCCCATGGATCTTAACGGTGGCCGCGAGCAGCACTGATCGACGGCTCATCAACAAGGTTAAACTTGGAAATGGCAAGACTTTTGTGGTAAGATTAGACTCTTATTTCCATCATTTCGGATCAGTTGCTCAAAACACACACACACACAAACATGGGCTGTATGGGCCCCAATATGATGTGGATCGGACATCCACAGCCTTCATTTTAGGTTATGGGATATAAAAAAAATCAACCGTATCTGGAGCTCAAGTGGGCCATACCATCTAAAATTATGGCAAATCATGCCTAAAACATCTAAAATCTCTTGGTACGGCCCACCTAAGTTTTGGATAAAGCTGAAACTTAGTGTCACCCCTCATCCAAATGAAACACATCTCAGCGGGACCTATACACCATCATCAAGGTTTTAATGGGCGGGCATCCACTCTCAACTTTTGTCTGTGGCCTGGCCTGTCTAAGTAATGGATTGGCCTGATTTTTAGGCCCATGTCCCACCACAGAAGGTTGAATCTGACTGATGGGGTGGATGTCCGATCCACAGCACGGTGGGGCCCACACAGCTCGACCTCAAAGTCTGTAACACCCTTAAATACATGTTCAGAAAAATACAAATTTAAAATATTTAGGATCCTCATTTTTTTGGAATTCTACCAATATTTTTCTAGCCAATAATTTTTAGAATTTTCTCAAAAAAAAAAAAAAAAAAAAAAAAAAGGAAGAAGAAGAAGAAGAAGAAGAAGAAGAAAGTTTTATAGGGTTGTATCTACCAATATGGACCATATTTCAAATTGGACATAACAAACAAACAAAAAAAATCTCAAACCATACCTAAAACCTCTAAATTCATTCGGTATGACTCACTTGGGCTTTTAAATGGCTTGAAATGCTAGGTTTGACCCTTCATCCATCCAATCTCCATTTGGGTTAGCATATGGTGGAAAACAAATCTTGCAAAATGCAGTCCACCATTTTTATGCCACCCTAAATGCACTAAAATGGACTATTCTGCTGAAATGGGGTGCATTGAAATAGGCCCTCTGAAATGAATTTGTATTGGACAACCTAACCTAACTATTGCATCAAACACAGAGTAATGCTATCAGCACATTCAAGTCGGGTGGAAGGACACATCCTTTGATCTACGGTGGGGATGCTGCTGGTGGTTGCAGCGAAGGAGTGGTCCAGTAAGTTTCACATGATGATTATTTATAAAGGAAAATAATATTTAAGCCTATCTTGCTAATATAACTAACATAAATTGCATTTCCATATTTCAGGGGTTGTTTTCCTGGCTGTTTGGATGAAAAATTAGTTAAAGGGAAGATTGTTGTCTGTGATGCACCAACTGCTGGCGTAGAACCCTTTGTTAAAGGCGCATCTGGAATGATAATGCTAGATGACCAAACCGATTTCGCTTATGTTTATCCATTGCCTTCTGGTATTGTAAGCAGCCAAGTGTTCGACGAAGACCTCATTGTGTATATAAACTCCACAAAGTAAGTATTCTTATATATATGGAAATGGCTCCATGAAGTAAATGGCTCCAACTGTTCATCAAACCTCGTACAGAAACGATCTCAACCATCCATTTTGTAATTAAAACACCCATTCTCTTTTGCGCCGTAGCCCCCGAAATATATAACGGACGGAGCAGTATAACTTACAGGCCAGGATAGCCCATAGGGTTTGGGTTGTGGGCCATTTATATGCATTGGGCTTGTACATGATGCCTGTGTGTGGGCTATGAGCCTTTGAAGCCCAACAAATAAATGGATTGGGCCTAGCCCAACATCACAAACATGCTCATTTATCGTTTTAAATGGGTCCTAATGAAGGCCCTATTTCAAAATGGGCTGAGCCTAACTGATCATATTTTCTGTTTTGATTAGAGAACCGAAAGCCACCATAACAAAAACCTGAGCCATCAACGACACTGTGGCTCCCGTCGTCGTCTCGTTCTCATCCAGAGGGCCAAATCGAATCACAAAAGACATTCTCAAGGTAAATGTTTAATCGAACCTCCCCAACCATCCGTTGATATTGACCAACATCCCTTATTCCAGAAACTCCTCCATTGATTGTATCTGATGTGTATTGTAGCCGGACATAAGCGCTCCTGGAGTGGACATCTTAGCTGCATATTCACCCTTTGCATCAATCTCCCAAGCGGCCGAAGATCCGAGATCTGTGAAGTATAGTATACTATCCGGAACGTCCATGGCATGTCCGCATGCTACAGGTGCAGCTGGATACGTGAAGTCGTTCCACCCGGAATGGTCGCCTGCCGCCATCAAGTCTGCTCTAATGACCACTGGTAATTTTTCCCACTTAAGTTGTACAAACAACACTGGCTGATGATGGGCCGCTTTGAATAGGCCTTAGAACAAGCCCATGAATTATTGGGCTGTGGCCCAAAATTCGATGGGCTTTAGTTAAACCAATCCAGACGTGTCCAACACCCATGATTTCAGGGCCACCTTTGTTTGGGCCCAGCTAAAGGCCCACTTTCGTCAAGAGCGGTTAGGCTCACTGCTTAAATGTGTGCTTGATCAAAGGTCAAGATCATCCACCAATTTGCAGTGATGCCCAACAACCGATGGACGGCCCAGATCTTGTGTTGGTGTGTTTGTAACAGGTAAAATTAGTTCTCACTCATTCGTTTCTGTTGTATGTAGCTTCGTCAATGAATGGAAACATGACCATATTCGACTATGGTGCGGGCCACATTAATCCGGTCAAGGCCGCCGACCCGGGCCTAGTCTACGGTGTCGAAGAAGCCGACTACATAAAATTGCTATGCAGCGAAGGTTACAACACGACGAAGATAGGGATCATAACAGGTCATAACACCACATGTCCCACCGAAGGCGCGGCCACAAAGGATCTCAATTATCCTTCAATGACAATGTGGGTCCAAGAAAATGGTCCAATCACAGCCAATTTCCCTAGGACGGTCACCAATGTGGGATCCACCAATTCAACATACAGGGCGACACTTAAATCGCACCCTCAACTCAATATCACGGTTAGCCCGAGCATGCTGAAGTTTAAGGCATTGGGTGAGAAGCAGAAATTCATTGTGACAGTCAGAGGGGAGATGAGGAACGATGGTCCATCAGTCCTGACCGCTTGGATCGTATGGTCTGATGGTGTCCATAATGTGAGGAGTCCTATAGTTTTGTATTCAAGCAGTGCGATGTGATTCTGATTCAGTTATAAAACGATTAATTTTAGTTTGGTGTTTTATCTGTCTATGCGTAGAAACTGCACCCCCCTTCAATGACAATGTCCTGCAATTAAAAGCACTTGTATAACACTAGTTTGGTTCATCTATTACTGGGGCCTATTTTAATATATCAGCCCCAAAAGGGTGCAGTCTTTTTCATATCCTTACATCCAGACGACAGGACCTTTTTCTTTTTACCCATGCTTGAATAACAGTGAGTTAAGTCAGGACAGCCCTCCAAGTTCAGAAGTTGCTTTCATTAGGAAAGCAAATTGGGTAGTAACTCTTTACGGAAAGCATAGTGAGTAAACTTTGTGGGGCCCACCATGATTTATATATATATCCACTCCGTCCATCCGTTTTACCCAAAAACTCAAGTGTACCACACCGCAGGAAACAGTGTGACTTGAATGTCTAGCATTGAAAAATTCTTGGGGGCTACCGAAGTTTTTGACCTTCATCCATATCTGTGTGATTTTATGAAATGGTTGGATGACAAGAAAACATCACTGTAAGCCCTACCAAGGTTGGTGGAAATCATTATTACCACTAAAATGAGCTGGAAAAATAGATGGGCAAGTAACTAGGTCCCATAAGAGCATTCTAGGTAACTTAGTATACAATTCAATTTCTTTCATAAGGTGTTTGGTAGGTCAATGAAATGGTGCCACATCAAAGCAGCATATTTTCAATGTCTCTAATTACCCTTAACATTGATTTATTCTTCTTCTTTTTTAACACACACTCACATCCCACACACACCCATGCACTCACCCCATTGTGGGATTTCACCACATTGGGTACTCAAACCCATGGCCTCGAGTTGAAACTCCTATGAGTCTACCACTGAGGAATGAGTAAGGACCCCACCACAATGGGTACTCATGCCACATTGGTTAAATGGGCTTGGCGTGGGGAATATTAAGTCCCGTTTAGGAATTCAAGGGCATTTTGCCATACGTTGATCAAGCGCTTGCATAAAATAAAAGAGCCTAGCAGAGCTGGGCTGGCCGTGGCCCAATTTGGAATCAAGTTTACCTAATTAATATGAAATTAACAGTTCAATACCTTTTTCAAAGAAGTTTTTAAAACGGTACCTCACTAATCAATATAATTATCATTCCACTACCTTCTTGACTATGGGGGGTTGGGGGCTCGGGTGGGCCCTGTCATTATGCTTTTTTAAAGTCAACTTTGCCCATTGGGTGTGTCACCACATGTTAGGCTAAGGCCTAAAAGGTAGCTCCGCTCCATATTGAGGTGGACCACATTATTGGTAATAGTGTATAGGGCAAAGTTCGCCTTCAAATTATTTCCATTAGTGTGGCCCGTCTAAATAGCAGATGAGTATGATTTCTGGTTCTTAGACCTAAATCTTTATTTGAAATCTAATGGTAGGAGTTATTTCATATGATTATCATGGTAGGCCCTGTAAAAATCAAGACTGGTCGTCAGCTTCCTTTGGTGTGGCCCACTAAAATCACAGGTCATCCTGATCTTTTGTCTCTGGACCTAATAAATGTCTAATGATCGGAGTGGAACTTATATAAACATTTCCATGGGCCCATCAAAATCAAGAGGTGTCCATTTTTAAAAAAAAAAAAAAAATACTCACCCGAACTTGATTTTTACCGGGGCCCACCATTATGCGTACGTGAAATCTGCTCTGACCATTAGATGGGAAATCCCGGTTTAGACACAAAGCAAAAAAATAAGGCTGGTTTGGGATTCCTGTGCGTCACACTAAAGAAAGCAACTGGGGGAGAGATGCCCACCCTTGATTTTGTTCATCCCAGCAAACTAAACTGTACGTGTGGGGCCCACCTTCTGGCCAGATGGAGTTTTTCTTATGGTAGCTCCAATCTCCCCCATCTGATAATCTAAAATCCTATGTCTACAGTCATCTGATAGGAGAGATATGTGGAGATGGCCCGTCCCCAAGTTGTGGCCCACCCGATCAATGGCATGGATACATATTATACATCTTAGACAATTCAATCACTTGATCTAGACTGTACATTACGTCCAGCACAAATTTTATGGCCTATCAGGTAAATATTACTTTAATCTGACAATCATGCCCATTGGATCATTACCCTTTAATTTGAACGGTGCAGATCATTTACAAAAAAAATAGGCCCAATCAAAATTTTGATCAATCTATTTGTTGGAGCCCATTATAGATAGCTTATGATCCTAAATAGTCACTTTTATCAGGAAATCCTAACCATACCAACCATGGCTCGGACGAAGGATGGCTACTAAAACAAGAACAAATGGAGGATGGATTGGATCATCCGATCAGTATAATTTTGGTTTAGTGGGCCATAAAATGTGCTCTGGACATGATAGACGGTTCAGATTGAGCAATTGGACTATCCAGATGACACATGTAACTTACAGTGCTCTAAGAGCACCGGAGCATTTCATACTCGGATGTTCATTTCTGACAATGAGGGTCATATTTCGCTAATCCAGGCCGTTGGTTTGCTTTCCCATTACGCAGAAAATAGCACGATATCATGGACCAGACAATCCTAACCTTCTGATTTGTGGTCTTCAGCTAGATGGTTGCAAAGAGAAATATAGCATGGTCCACATTCACCTACAAAGAGGTCTAAATGTAGTAGCTATGATCTTTTAATGTGAGAAAATTTTGAGGCATGGTCCATCTACGGTGGGACACAAAAAAACAATGGTCTGGATTACTGACCAACAAAACCCGAGTATGAGGTTGATTCTGGGCTCGAGTATCCAGCCAATTTCTCTCTTTCATAATCAAAGCCAAATTATAAAAATGGAAAACATGGGTTGTACCTTGTTTGTTTCCTACTTCCCGTCCTAACGTTTGGCTGGCCTTTCTTATTTTATGGTACGGTACTTCATAAGCATTACAAGTTATAGTGCTCCTACTTACATATGGACACATGCACCGTCCAGTCCGCAAATCAGAACCGTCAAATAAATTCATCAGACACTCGTGGTATACTGGGAGAAAATTGTACGGATCGGATGATCCTATCCATCTGAAAGTTGGTGTTATCTTAAATAGCCATTCCTCGGGATCTTAAGCAATCCATCATGGGCCCCATCAATTGGGTTGTTCAAACTGTTGATTGGAACTATTCTCCACGAACAACATTGATCGTTCATTTTGTAGGTATTAATCTGATGGATGGAATAGCCTGGCCGTTGAGATTTTTCAATGGCATCCAAATGGATTATGACATGGACCTAATGAACGGCCCAGATTGAGTGAGGCACTGGATCATTACTCTCGTTGAAGATTGAAAGTCCAAAAGTTGAAGTGCATGGACCGAGAAGAGAATCTTATAAGTAAATCCCTACACTCATGGAATGTAATGAATGGTATTACTATTTTTGGTAGGGACAAAAGTGTAAATATACAATTTACAATCATATAAATTACCATTGCATTTCAGAACCTTGCATTGGTGAATCCTCTCAACGCAATGGCGAAATTGCATTTTCTTTCATTCCTTGTCCTTCTCTGCGGTGTCTTGCTAGCCGTTGATGCTCTTGATGCTGATAGAAAGGCAAGTATCCTCAGTCATTTGCTAATCTTACATGAACTTTACACGTGTGAGTGATCCGAGCCATGAAAGAGGTGGGGCTCACAATGAAAAACATATGGTGAGCGAATCGCTCGTATCCAATCGTTGGCCGGACACATCTGTGTCTTGATTTGGACGGTTGCCCTTCCATTTTGTGGCCCCGATGATGAGTTTGGTGGCCTGTTTTTCTCGACTGATGATCTTCGTGGTGGGACCCACCTTTTACACGCCTTGGATGTCTTACATTTGTAATGCGCCGGCGGTACAAGTGCACGTACAATGCGCGTATGTATTCGTGCGTGTATGCGTTTTCGATGAGAGGAGTCGTGGCACCATTCTCGGGCCCATTTCCTCGCCGTTTGGGCCGTTGAAAATGGACCTTAATGGGATGATTCGATTATAGATTCTGGCCCACCAATAACAATCCTGCCCGTTCCTTATCTGGGGCGTTTTCTAGAATTAATGGCCAAGACAAGCCGCTGATCTAAGGGTCTGTGTCCAGGCCCACCCCAGAATGAATTGTACACTAGCGCATGTCAAGCCACATACTTTGAGCTCAACCCCAACCGGGTCCAAAAGCTGGGATAGGCTAGACCAGCCCATCCCATTTGCCGGACTATTCATTCAGCATATGAATGTGGCCCACACCTTTGTCAGTGGACCCAATAAAATGAACGGTTCAGATGTTAAGATCATAAGCATACATACGTAAATGGGCGTACATATATATAACGTGTATTAATAATGCAGGTGTACATCGTGTACATGGGAGCCCTACCGAAGGGCCAGTATCTTGCACAATCTCACCACCTCAGCATTCTAGGACAAGTTCTGGACCGCAGGTATTCTTGTAAATATCCTTTTTCTTTTCTTTAGCTGATGACAGTTGTATCATGATCTGGACCGTTAATCTGATAGGCCACAATGTGGATATAGCATAGATCCAAAACTTGCATTTTCTGAAATATGCTTGTGTGTTTTTGGGTCTATTTCTTTTATATGACCCTCCTTTTGCAGACTGCTGATTCAATGTTTAATACGATCTGATATCCATGGATCGCCGATGTGGTGGCCCACTAGATAAATGGTCCTGATCATAAGGGTTCCCAAAGTAGCTAATTTGGTACACTTATTAGTACCAAGCTTACATGCGGGACCAAGCTTCAGTAATCCAATTCTTTGATTTGATTGGCCCAATGCACATCAGGACCATTAAGATCTTCTAATCTGTAAGATATTTTGGGCATCTTCAACGTTTGGGATTACCCAATCGTGGGCTCATATCCACACAATTTCTCTTATTAGCCTATCCCAGCTTGCATTTACTATCACGTGCATCTCACGTGTTTTTTTATTTTTTATTTTGGTACACAGCTCTGCAGCAGATTCCATGGTATATAGTTATGAGAGGAGTTTCAATGGATTTGCCGCCAAGCTTACACTTCAAGAGAAACAAAAGATTGCACGTCAGTAAATGGATCCCCACTTAGAGTAGTTGTGTCCCATGTTTCAGGGATCTGGACCGTTGTTCTTGTTCTCCCCACTGCGCATGAGAGCATGCCACTAAATGCTCGTGGATTGGAAGATCTTAGCCTTCAAAAGTTGTCAAACAAAATAAGACTTATATTCAAGAAAAAAAATTATATATTTGACCGCTAGGATCTTCTATTCAGGATGACTTTCTTGGATCATCCAATCAATGTTGGGTACCACCAGATTGACGGCCTAGATCACTGAACCATGTGCTTCATATGATGATATTTAGTGTCCCACTAACATAACTCTAGATCCATACATTTGCAGGCATGGAAGGCGTTGTGTCCGTCTTCGAAAGTAAAGCTCTCCAGCTTCATACAACAAGATCATGGGATTTCATGGGATTTACGGACACTGTGAGACGAAATCCGACAGTGGAGAGCGATCTAATAATCGGAGTGATCGACACCGGAGTGTGGCCAGAGTCCGAAAGCTTCAGTGGCGATGGATTTGGCCCACCTCCAAAGAGATGGAAGGGCACTTGCCAATCTGCCGGAAATTTCACATGCAACAAGTAATTTCATACCATACCACTTTATTTTTAAACCATGTCCCATGATCAGGACCGTTCATCGGTTGAATTGGTCCACAGCTGGGTAAACCCATGTCTGGTCCATTTATTTATATTTATGGCTGAACAACTTGGGTTTTGACCAAATTTCATAACTGAAGCTTGATCCCATCAAGATTATCTTTTTGACATTAATTCAACTCCAATCTGGCCCATTGGGCATTAATATATGATTGATCACATCCGTTAATTTTACTTTACACTCTACAGTAAGTTGATTGGAGCTCGATTTTATCCAGACGACCCGAAAGATGGTGGTTCAGCTAGGGATGACCAAGGACATGGGACCCACACAGCATCCACAGCAGCGGGTCGCAATGTGAAGGGCGCGAGCCTTTACGGCTTGGCCCAAGGGAATGCAAGGGGAGCTTTGCCATCTGCAAGGGTCGCTGTGTACAAGGCCTGCTGGGCCATTGGGTGCTCAGACCATAGCATCCTAGCCGCTTATGATGATGCAATTGCCGACGGGGTCGACATTATCTCAATTTCAATTGGGCCATTTGTTCCATCACCATATGATGAAGACCCCATCGCCATTGGAGCTTTTCATGCCATGCGAAAGGGTGTCCTCACATCACAATCTGCCGGTAATAACGGGCCAATTCCTTCATCACTATCGAGCCATGCACCATGGGTCTTAACGGTGGCGGCTAGCAGCACTGATCGACGGATCATCAACAAGATTAAACTTGGAAATGGCAAGACTATTGTGGTGAGAAAGACACTTCCATCATTTTGGATTGGTTACTAACTTAAATACTGAATATGGCTTCTTCTTTTTTGGTTCCATTGGTGTTTGGGTTGGCATGTAATATGTGAATTACATTGAGCAGGATTCTATTTTCTTACTTATTCCACTTCAAATCGTAATCGCTCTCATTTTTTTTCTTGAAATATATGAGCGCTCAATATTACTAATATCATCCTTATTTATTTATTTTTATAGTTTTTATGAAATTCTATCAATAATATTTTAGATTTTCTAAAAAAAGAAAAATGGCCTTATAGGACTGTGTACCAATATGGCCCGCATTGCAGTGGCCTGCAAGCTAACGGATACACCAACTGAAGGGTCATTTGGATGTATTTGAATGTATTCTAAATCCAAGGGATTTCAAATTCTCACTTTTGGTGTGTTTTACTATCCCTCTCTTTTGCTTGGATTATCTATCGTCTCTTTTCAACCACATCATGAAAACTACACTAATAAAATGATATGTGCAGTCCAAACATTGGCCATATACATCAACGCTTAAAAAGCATTGGTTGGTTGCTTTTTTGTGATCCTATGCTTGTGGCCCATCTTAATCTTGGAACTTTATCATTTTTTGTTAAAATATATATTTTAATGGGCTTATTATATATAATAATTTGTCAAACATCACATATGTACACTAATTATAGATATTAAAGTTGATTTAGTAATTAAATTTAAACTCTTATAAATATACTACACAATTTAATATCATACCTATTTTTGAATTGGGGATTTTGCTACTAGAGTATTCGGAATCTAGGGTATTGCCAACCCAGGTATATTAAATCTATTGTGCCAAACGAAGGCCTAATACTATCAGGTAAAACCATATCATTGAGCCAAAAAATTAGGCCGATTGTAAACTCATATGGGGCCATAACACAAAATAATATCAAATCATACCTAAAACCTCTAAAACCCCTTCATCTTGTTATCATGCATCTTTTTTTGTGTTTGTATGTGCATGTCACCATGGAATGCCTTCTAGGTGTGACCCTACTCCATCCAATATCGATTTGGGTTACTTAATGGTGGAATACAAATGTTGCAAAATGCGGGCCACCATTTCTGCACCACCCCAAACGCAACAAAATGGACCATTCTGCTGAATTAGGGTACTGTATCGAAATAGGCTCTCTAAAATGAATTTTGATTGGACAACCTAACCTAACTAGTGCATCAAACACAGAGTAATGCTATCAGCACATTCAAGTCGGGCGGAAGGATGCATCCTTTGATCTATGGCGGGGATGCTGGTGGTGGTTGTGACGAAGGAGATGCCCGGTAAGTTGCACATGATGATTATTTACAAAAGAAAATAATATTTACACCGGCCTTGTTAATATAACCCAGATGAATTGCATTTCCATTTCAGGAGTTGTTTTTCTGGCTGTTTGGATGATAAATTAGTGAAAGGGAAGATTGTTGTATGTGACATGCCAAGCGATGGCGGAGAACCTTTTGTTGCAGGCGCATCCGGAATGATAATGCTATCAGAACTATCCGATTTCGCTTTTATTTATCCATTGCCTTCTGGTATTTTAACTGGGGCTGTGCTCAATCGCACCGTCATATCATACATTAACTCTACAAAGTAAGCATTCTTATACATCAAGGACGCATACACACACACACACACACACACACACACACACACACACACACACACACACACATTCATGAAAACGATTGCATACATGCATACGCGGTGTGTGTGTTTGTGTGTGTGTGTTCATGAAAACAACTACATGCATGCGTGAGATATATACGTACGTATATTCATCAAAACAACTCCATACATGCATGAATACATGAATACATATATACATACATACATGATGACAACCCACGTACATACATGCGAAAGCATGTCCAACCCATGACCTAAGAACATGTCTGGCCAAATTACTCATTCAACCTAAAAAGAGGACGATAAGTTACAAGTTACAAGACCATCCATTTTGTAGTTAGAACACACGTTTTGCTTCTCTTATGCACAGTAGCCCTATAATACATGATGGACCTGATGGACGGTTCTGATTGATTGATTGGACATTACAAAGTGTTCGGAAGCATGCATGTAGGAGCAATATGACTTATAATGATAGCCCATTGGGCCCAAGATCAGAAACACGACCGTTTATCATTTTAATGGGCCGGCTTGAGCCTTACATGAAGGCCCTATTTCTAAATGGGCTGAGCCCGAACTCGCTTTTTGTGGAAAAACTGGTATTAACTACAACCAACTGGTTGTATTTTCTTAAACTCATTTTTTTTCTGTTTTGATTATTAGAGAAGCGAAAGCTGCCATATTAAGAAGTGGGGCCATCCGTGATTCTACAGCTCCCGTCGTCGTCTCGTTCTCATCTCGAGGGCCAAATAAAATCTCTAGAGACATTCTGAAGGTGAATGTTTAATCAAACATACTCAACCCTCCGTCGAGCTTAATCGACTCCCTTATCTGGAAACTCTTCCTTTGATCTTGTCTGATTTGTATTGTAGCCGGACATAAGCGCTCCTGGAGTGGACATCTTAGCTGCATTTTCACCCGTGGTCTCAATCTCTCAAGTGCCCGAAGATGCGAGATTTGCGAAGTATAGTATACTATCCGGAACGTCCATGGCGTGTCCCCATGCTACCGGTGTAGCTGGATATGTGAAGTCGTTCCACCGGGATTGGTCGCCCGCTGCCATCAAATCTGCTCTCATGACCACTGGTAATTTTCCCACTTTAGTTGTACAAACATCAGTCGTTGTTCATGGGCGGTTTGTATAGGCCTGACCCAATAAAACAAGCCCATTAGCATTGTTTGGGCCTAAATCCGAGGGTCTTGCGTAAACATATTCAAATGGGTCCATCAACCTTGACTGAGCCAAGATGACTTCAGGGTCACCTTTACTTGTATATGGCCTAAGGCCAGTTCTAGGCCCAACAAATGATCGACCCAAATCTTTTGCAGTTGTGTTCTTAACACGTAAATTTAGTGCTTACTCAATTCGTTTCTGTTGTATGTAGCTTCCTCAATGAATGGAAAAATGACTGAATTCGACTATGGTGCGGGCCACATCAATCCGGTCAAGGCCGTCAACCCCGGCCTAGTTTACGATGCCAAAGAAGGCGACTACATAAAATTGCTATGCAGCGAAGGTTACAACACGACGAAGATAGGGCTCATAACGGGACATAAGACTACATGTCCCACTGTAAGCACGGCCACAAAGGATCTCAATTACCCTTCAATGACAATGTGGGTCGAACAAATGGGTGCAATCACAGCCAAGTTCGCTAGGACGGTCACCAACGTGGGGTCCGCCAATTCAATATACAGGGCGACGCTTAACCCGCACCCTCAACTCAATGTCACGGTTAGCCCGAGCGTGCTGAAGTTCAAGGCATTGGGTGAGAAGCAGAAATTCGTTGTGGCGGTCGGAGGGGTGATGAGGAACGATGGTCCTTCAGTCCTGACCGCTTCGATCGTATGGTCTGATGGTGTCCATAATGTGAGGAGTCCTATAGTTGTGTATTCAAGCAATGCCATGTGAATCTGATTTGCTTATAATATAATTAATGTTAGTTTGGTGTTTTATCTCTACTTATATGTAATTTGATTAATGTTATCCAATTTTATCCTGCAGAGCTTTAGATTTTTTTTGTGAAGGTACGTAGCACGATATTCCATTTGCTTAGAAACTGTACACACCTGCACCTATGTTGGGTGGACGTGCAATTAAAAGCACGGCGGGACCTACAATAATGTATGTATTACATCTAGGGCTGCAAATGGTCAAGTTTGGGCGGATTTAACCAAAACCAAACCTGCTCATTTAATAAATGGGTCTAGGTCTAAATTTTAGACCCAGGCCGTTTTATTAAATTGGCAGGTTTGGGTCGGGTTTGATACACAGACCCTAAACCAGTCATACTTATAACGGTAGAAGGTGATCCACTTAGACCCATTTATAAATGGCATGGGTGTAATGGGTCTGGTTAAGGGATATCTAGACCTTGAACTAGATCCACTTATAAACGAGCCTGGTTCACCTTGATGTTATATCAAAATTAATAATCAACGAAAATTAATAATAAAAATTAAATTTAAAAAACTTCTCCTGATAACAAAAATGCAATAATGGCAATGGTAAAGATGAAAATGACATAAATGATTTCTCATTTTTCCATGTTATTTGTTAAGGTATGCAAATATTTTTATTAGGCTTGGACAGGTCAAAGTCTAAATGACTCCCTTGCAACATAGACTAGACCTGCTCATTTACTAAATGGGTTCGGCTCTAGTGAGCCTAATATTAAGGAAGTTAGATCCAAACCCGTTTAGATCTGGGTACCCCATCGGGTCCACTGTCCCTTTGACAGCCGTAATTACATCTAATTCTATCCATCTGTCATGCAAGCACATCTTAAGAGATTGGTCTAAAAACATATCTAAAAACTGAAGTGGACACCAACACCAAAAATGTAGCAACGCAATCTCGTCTATCTCTTTACACGTAGCCCACCTGACCTTTCTTCGCCATACCTTTTTCCTATGATCTTTCTTGATATATGTGTGTTGCATGTATCATGCTATCTAGCTCTCCTAACCATGTTTGGATTACCAATTACCATGTCAATGAAAAGGAAAATCATCATCACTGCAGTTTTATATAGGAATCCTTAGTTAAATGTAGTGTTTTCAGGAAACGATTAATAGAATTTGTTTTTTCTTTTCTTTTTTTTTTTGAAAGGAAATACTTTTATTAAAAGAAAACCAAAACAACAGCAGAAGACAAAACCCAAATCCAAAAGACAGAAAAAACAATGGTCTGGATTTTGGTTTTTGGGGCATGGTGTAGAATTCTATAGAATCTCTTTTGGTTTTTGGGGCATGGTCCATCAACGGTGGGACACAACAAAACAATGGTCTGGATTACTGACCAACAAAACCCGAGTATCAAGTTGATGCCTGGCTTGGGTTCCAGAATCCCGCCAATGAGCATTAGAAGTTATAGTGCACCTACTTACACTTGGACATATTCACAGTCCAATCCGCAGATCAGAACTGTCCAATATATTCAATTTTCTACACTGCTAAAATCGTAAGGATCGGATGATCCTATCCATCTAAAAATTGGTGATATTTTTTATAGCCATCTGTCCTCCAGGAAATGAATGGAATGGCTAGGATTTCCTCATAAAAGCAATTCTTCGGTACTATATGCAATCCATGATGGGTCCCACCAATTGGATTCTTCGTACTGTTGATTCGAACTATTCTCCTTGAACAACATTGATCGTTCATTTTGTAGGTATTAATCTGATGGATAGAATGGCCCGACCGTTGGCATTTTTGAATTGTACCCAAATGAAGGGCGGCATGGACCTAATGAACGGCCCAGATCGATTGATGCACTGGATTATTACCTTTTTTGAAGATACAAAGTCCAAAAGTGGAAGTGCATGGACAGAGAAGAGAATCCAAGTAAATCCATACATTCATGGAATCTATTGAATTGGTATTACTATTTTTGATAGGGACATAAGTGTAAATATAGGATTTTCCAAATCATAGAAATTGAAATTGCATTTCAGATTCTTGGATCGGTGAATGCTCTCAAAGCAATGGCCGAATTGCATTTTCTTTCATTCCTTGTCATTCTCTTTGGTGTCTTGATCGCCGTTGATGCTCTTGATGCTGATAGAAAGGCAAGTACCCCCAGTCATTAGCCAATCATACGTGAAGTTTACACGTGTGGGAGATCCGAGCCATGGAAGAGGTGGGGCTCACCATGAAGATCATATGGTGAGGGATGCAAGTCCATTGATTTCGATGTTGTGGCCCAGATGATGAGATTGGTGGCCTGATTTTCTCGCCAGATGATCTTCATGGTGGGACCCACTTTTTGTACGCCTTGGATGTCTTACATTTGCAACGCTATGGCGGTGAACTTCTACTTGTATCTGAACTTGTGAAGTGCATGTACGTGTGTTCTATGTGAAGAGACCCTGGCCCACCAACACTAGGCCCATTTACTCATCCTTTGGTTCGTTGATGGACCCTGGCCCACCAATAAAATTCCTGACCACTCGTTATCCCGGGGGTTCTATTGTCCTGGGCAGGCCCACCAGAGTTGGTCTGGTTCGATGCATCCAGGCAGAGTCCTGGAGCTCAGACCAAACCGGGTCCAAAAGCAGTGATAGGCAAGCCCAGTCCAGCCCATTTGCCGGACTAGGTGGACCTCACATTTCAAAGAAAAAGATGTTTATAAAATTCCCATTGGTCTATTTAGTAAGCATATGCATGTGGCCCACCCCATTGGCAGTGGACCCAATAAAATGAACGGTTCAGATGTTAAGATCATGAGCATACGTACGTATATGGGCGTACATACATATAATGTGTGATAATCATGCAGGTGTACATCGTCTACATGGGAGCCCTCCCGGAGGGGCAGTACTTTGCGGAATCTCACCACCTCAGCATTCTGGAGCTAGTTCTGGACGGCAGGTATTCTTGTATATAACTTTCTTTTTTTCTTTGGCTGGTGACAGTTGTATTGTGATCAGCACCGTTAATCTGATGGGCCACTACATGGATGGACCATAGTTCCAAAACTTGCATTTTCTGAAACATGCTTGTGTTTTTGGGTCTATTTCATTTATGACTGTCCTTTTGTAGATTGTTGATGCAATCTGCTATCCACGGTTTTTGCTTTATGGATTATAGATGAAGTGGCCCACTAGATGAATGGTCCTGATCACTTCATGGGTTCCCACATTAGCTAATTTGGTACACCTATTGGCAAACTATAGTGTTTTGATTATCAGGAAATGGTATAATGTGGACCCATGGTCCCATCTGGTCAACGTTTTGGATTACCCAATCCATGGGCCCCATCCATACGATCAATCACGTGCATCTCACGTGTTTTTTTACTCCTTGTTTCTACAGCTCTGCCGCAGATTCATTGGTATATAGTTACAGGAGGAGTTTCAATGGATTTGCAGCCAAGCTCACGCATCAAGAGCAACAAAAGATTTCAAGTCAGTAAATGGATCCCCACTTAGAATAGGTGGGTCCCATGGTTAATTGATCGAAACCGTTGTTTTGGTTTTCCCCACCGCTGGAAGATCCTAGCCGTCAGTCATTGTCCTACAAATAGACGGCTCAAATTGAAGTGGAAAATGCTAGAGATTTGACATTTAGGATCTTCCATCCAGAGAGATTTTCTTGGCATCCTTTAATCAACGTTGGGGCTAGCCAGATAGACAGTCTGGATCATTAAACCATGTGCGACATATGATGATATTACGTGTCACTGTAACATAACTCCAGCACCATACATTTACAGGTATGGAAAGTGTAGTCTCTGTGTTTGAAAGTAAGATTTACGAGCTCCACACAACAAGATCATGGGATTTCATGGGATTTCCGGACACCGTGAGGCGAAATCTGACGGTGGAGAGCGACGTGATCATAGGAATGTTTGACACTGGAGTCTGGCCAGAGTCCGAAAGCTTCAGCGACGTTGGATTGGGCCCACCTCCTAAGAGATGGAAAGGCGCCTGCCAATCCTCTGGAAATTTCAGCTGCAACAAGTAATTCAATACTATAACATTTTATTTTAAACCATATCCGATAATCAGGACCGTTAATTGGTGGAATTGGGCTAGTTTGGGTAAACCCAATTCAGCCCATTTCATTTCAGCCTTAAATAGCCCATGAACCAGGCCCACCTCATGATCATCAAGGTTATTTTGGGCCATGAATTTAAGCCCAGTCAGGCCTAGTGGGCTAGTGTTTGATTACTTGATTGATCATTGCCCTTAATTTGAAATTACACTCTACAGCAAGCTGATCGGAGCTCGATTATACCCGAACTCGCCGAGCCCGAATGATTCCGCCAGGGACGTCGAAGGACATGGTACCCACACAGCATCTACAGCAGCAGGCCGCGAAGTGAACGGTGTGAGCCTTTTCGGCCTGAGCGAGGGGAATGCAAGGGGAGCTGTACCATCGGCAAGGATCGCCGTATACAAGGTATGCTGGTCGAATGGCTGCTTTTCACATAGTGTCTTGGCTGCATTCGATGACGCCATTGCCGATGGCGTCGACATTGTCTCTGTTTCGTTGGGCCCATCTTCTTCAGTACACTATCATCTTGATTCCATCGCCATTGGCGCTTTTCACGCCATGCAAAAGGGTATCCTCACATTGCAATCTGCCGGCAACAATGGCCCGGCTCCATTGCTATCGAGCGTCGCTCCATGGGTCTTAACCGTGGCTGCAAGCACCACCGATCGACGGATCATCAATAAGCTTAGACTTGGGAATGGCAAGACATTGTTGGTGAGTGAGACTTATTTCAACCGTTTGGATTTGTTAATAAGATTAATACATACATCTTCTTTCTTTTTTTTTTGCTCTACCCGGTGTTTTGATTCCATTTTACCACTTATGCCACTTCATAATCACTGTTTACACCCGCTTTGATGCATCTACACAGACCAATGAAATGATGCCATGTCTTGCCACTAATTCAATCAAACAATCACACTCTCATTTTTCTTGCTACAGCAATGAGCAGAAACTTAAGAAAGGTAGAGAGGAAGTATTTTGCAGGATACAATTCCTATGAGAAAGAAGTTATGCTTACTATGCTTGGGTATGTGGAAACCATGTGAAGGATCCCTTCCCTTCTCTCTTTATTGGTTTCTATGTGGAAACTGCGCGATGCCATCCAACCCATTCATAATGTATGCCCCATGTAGATGAACGGATACCTCAAAAATTAGGCAAATCCAAAACTTAGGTGGGCCACACCATGCAATTTGGTGTTTTATGTAAAGTACTATGCAGTGTTCCTGATGACGTAGCCTACTTGAGTTCTTATTATAGCAGAAGCACGGATAAAAGAGAAAAGATCATGGTCTTCTCCTTAAAAATTTCATGAGGATAGAGAATATTGGGGGATAAAAAAAAATAAACCGTTTAGTAAAGCTTTCATTCTACAGCTTATTTTTTTTAAGAAACTAACAAAAAAGATATTAAATAATAAGTGACAGGAGGTCCCTGTCACTTATTATTTAAGAGCTTATTTAGCTTAAGCATGTAGACTTTTTAAACTAATTTTCTTACAAGTTTGTTCTTAAACTTTCTAAGTAATTCTCATCTTTCCCTTTTCTCTTCTTTAGAATATCTCTAAGGTGGGCCCACATGATGAACAACTCATATTGAAGGTGGGTTTCCACATCAAAGTGGGCCCCACATTATAAACATCCACATCAAAGGTAGGACCTACATGATGGATGGGGGACATTGAAGGTGGGATCACATGATGGAAGGTTGACATCAAAGGTAGGCCCACATGATGAACAACCTATATTGAAGGTTGGGCCCCATATGATGGACGGCTCATAGCAAAGTTGGGACTCACATGATGGATGGTGGACATTGAATGTGGGACCACATGATGGAAGATTGACATTGAATATGGGACCACATGATGAATGACCCATATTAAAGGTTGGGCCCCACATGATGGATGGTCCATAGCAAAGGTGGGATCTACATGATGGATGGTGGACATCAAAGGTGGGTCCCACATGATGGGCTATCCACGTCAAGTGAGCCCCATATGATAGATGGTATACAAGAAAAAGGTGGGACCCACGTGATGGATGGTCCACATCAAAGGTAGCTAGGATCCAAGTGATGGATGGTGGATATTGAATGTGGGACCATATAATGGAAGGTTGACATTAAAAGTGGGCCTACATGATGAATGACCCATATTGAAGGTCGGACCCCACATGATGGACAGTCCACAGCCAAGGTGAGACCTACATGATGGATGATGGACATCAAATGGGTCCCACATGATGGACTACCTACTTCATGTGGGCCCCACATGATATTGGTCCACAACAAAAGTAGGACCCACATGATGGATGGTGGACATCAAAGATGGGCCCCTCATAATGAATGACTCATATTGAAGTGGGGCCCCACATCAAGGTGGGCCCACATAATTAAAGGTTCACATCAAAGGTAGACCCCACATGATAGATGGCCCACATCAAAGTGTGGCCCAACATGACGGAACATGCACTCAAGTAAGTCCCATTTAAATGGCAATCCACGTCAAAGGTGGGATCCACATGATGGATGACAGCTATTGAAGGTGGGCCCACATGATGGTCAGTTGATATTTAAGTTGTTGTAATCTTTAAAAATGACATCAACTGCCCTAAAAAAAGCTCTTATTTAAAAGTTTTACCAAACATACTTATTTTATATAAGAGCTTCTTTTTTTTTCTTTTTTCTTTCTTGTATATTTTACCAAATAGGGTTATTTAAAACAAGAGCAAAAGAGTATTCAAAAAGCTCTTATTGAATAAAGTGTTTATTACAATGCATTTTACATGCTTATATGAGTACATGAAAACTTCAATTGTTGATTCAACCTGAAATAAGACGGCTTTAAGAAATAAAAAAGATTACTTAAAATAGTAAAATGATGCATAATCCTTTCAAAATGCATAAATAACCTTTAAATGACTAAAATAAAGATATTGGTTGACATCTAAACTCTTACAATCTTAAAAATGGAAAAAATAAATTTTAATTTAAAACCCTAATTTAACTCTTAAAATGGTTGAACTTTGTGTATTAACCAAGGAATAGAGTTAGTCAATAGCTCTCCAACAACTTACTACACAAAAATGATAATTGGTCATAAAATTATGGCCATAAAAAATTAGAATATGCGTTTAAGTTATTTTCGTCCTCTCGCCTGCTAGCCCAGCTGGAAAACACCTAGGCATTTCAACAACAAGTCTTAGGTTTGAAATGCTAAGGAGACACACTAACCCCCACTGGTGGGTGGGTGCATTGTATGACTAACTGTGTGGGTGCGTTGCATGACTAACAACAAAAAGAAGAAGAAGCTATTTTTGTCTTATTTTGAACCTCCATTTTCAATTTACTACAATCCTGGCCATCCAAAAAATCATCCACAAAATCTAATACATTTGTTCTAGAACTTGTTTATATGTGGGTGTCTGTTATTTTGGATGGGGTGCCTCTGATGTACGGCTTGGATGTCCCACAAATACACCGAGCCCACCCCAAATTGTATGTTTGGTGGAGTGAATGTGCTAGATCAACACCCACAAAACGTATATATCTAGAGAGAGAGGGGATTTCAAAATTTTGACCGTTGGCAAGGAATCCGTTTCCTTGGAATTCACAAGTTAGCTATGACGAAGAAAACGAGGAACATCTCTTAGCTTGAAACCATTTACTGGGAAACTGTTTTTAGGTATCTCCTTACACCTAAATGTGGAAACATGCACTTCTTATGGAATCCATTTCCTTTGGAACCTCTTTCCACACAGCATCTACACGTAGTTTCACCTTTTCCTGTGTTCCTGTGTTTGGATGTCCAAATCACCATCAGACACCTTTCAAGTTTGACCCATACACATCCAATATTGATTTGGGTTAGCGCCAAACACATCAAAATGGATGTTGTCTAATTGGTTTGAGATTTGGAGTACACCCAAACAGGTCCTTTGAAATAAATTTTGAATTGGACAACCTAACTAGTGCATCATATACACAGGGTAGTACAGTCAACACGTTCAAGTCAGGCGGAAAGATGCATCCCTTGATTTATGGTGGGGACGCTGCACGTAGCTGCGACGAAGAAGAGGCCCAGTAAGTTTCAAATGGTGATTTTTTCTGAATGGAATTAATATTATGCAAATATATTCCCACATGAATTGGATTTTCATTTCAGGAGTTGCTTTGATGGCTGTTTGGATGAAAAAGCAGTAAAGGGAAAGATCGTTTTCTGCGATGCAGTACAAGGCCAAGGTGAAGAAGCATTCACCACTGGCGCATTCGGACTGATAACGCAAGATGACAGGGCTGATTTCTCTCTCATTTATCCATTGCCTTCTACGATTTTAAGCTTGGATTCGGCCCGTCGGGTGAAGTCATACATAAACTCCACGAAGTAAGCATTTTTATCTATGTAAAATACAAGCCTGCTAGCCCAGTTGAAAGAAGCCTCGCCGTCTCATGTTCGAATTTTTATATTCTTAGATCATGAAATGTAGGATTGGTGTAATGGACGGTAGTGATCCAATACAACCTTAAGCTGGCCTTTCTTTTTGCCTTTTTCTTTTTATACTTTCTTCTGCTGTCCATTTCCCAAGCCATTGGTGGTCCTGCTAGCCCAGCTGGAAGACGCCTAGGCGTTTCAACACTAGGTCTCAGGTTTTCGAGGGCTAAGGAGACACACTAACCCCACTGGTGGGTAGGTTCACCTGTGACTAGCCAAGTGGGTGCGTTGCCTAGCTAACAGGGTGTGCGTTGCATGACTAACTTAAAAAGAAAAATAAAATAAAATAAAATAAAATAAAATAAAATAAAAAATATATATCTCAAATTGTCCATCGAAAACAATATTGTCTATTTTTTTAGGCTGTTGAAGGGAGGGTTAGAATCACCGGGTTGGTGTGACTTTTGCATGGTAACCGATGAAGCACTAGATGCTTCTGATGGATGGTTCTCATTAATCAATTGGACAGTCCAAGTGTACGGGTAGGGCTTGGGCTCAAAGAGGCCCACGTTTTGACTATGGTCCTTTGAAGTCCAACTAATTAACTGATTGGGCCTAGTCCAATGCCTGGCCCAAACTCATGAATAGACCCGTTGTCCCTGGATCACGCTAACGGGCCAGGTTGGCCCTTCAATAAAGGCCCAATTACTAAATGGACCTAGCCCAACCTGAGTTTCTATTGACAAGATGTTACTAATCCGAATCGACCAATTGTATTTTCTTAAACTCAATTCTTCCATTTCAATTAGAGAACCGAAAGCCACCATAACAAGAAGCACAGCTGTTAACGACTCCACTGCTCCTGTCGTCGTCTCGTTCTCTTCCAGAGGGCCGAACGCCATCTCGAAAGACATTCTAAAGGTTACTGTTTCATCAAACCTCTCAACCGTCCGATCTGGGCCGCCTTTCATTATCTTATTAACCCATCCATTGATCATCTGTTGTGTATTGCAGCCGGACTTAAGTGCACCCGGAGTGGACATCTTAGCTGCATTTTCACCTGTGGCCTCAATCTCCGAAGTGGCTGGAGATACAAGATCTGTGAAGTATAGTATACTATCCGGAACATCCATGGCATGTCCTCATGCTACTGGTGCAGCTGCATATGTTAAGTCATTCCACCCCAAATGGTCACCGGCAGCCATCAAGTCAGCTCTCATGACCACTGGTAATTTTTTCTTACTTCAGTTGTACAAACATCATTAGCTATCTATGGGCTGGTTTGAATAGGCCGGACCGACATAACTAGCCCATTGAGTATAGGACCAGCTAAAAATCCAACAGGCTCACCTGGACTGAGCCAAGCTGGCTTTAGGGTCACCTTTGCTTGTATATGGTCCAAGCCCATTTTTGCAGATGACAGTCAGGCTTGATAGTTAAACTTGAAGTCCTGATTTCTTCCTTGCTTGAATCTGAGATCTGAGTTTGATTAACCGACAAGAGTCCTCAAACCTGTGGTTAGGATCATCCAATGATTTGCGGTGAGGCCCATCAGATGAACATCCCAGATCTTGTACATATTTGTATATAACATGTGAATTTAGTACTTACTCAATTCGTTTCTGTTGTCTATAGCTTCCCCAATGAATGGAAACATGACCGTATTCGCCTATGGTGCGGGCCACATCGATCCGATCAAGGCCGTTGATCCAGGCCTTGTTTATGATGCTCAAGAAGGAGACTACATAAAAATGCTATGTAGTGAAGATTATAACACAACAACAGTAAGGCTCATAACCGGGCATAACAGCACATGTCCCGCCGCAAGCATGGCTACAAAGGATCTCAATTACCCTTCGATGACATTGTCGGCCGAACAAAACAGTTCAATCAGAGCCAATTTCACTAGGATGGTCACTAATGTGGGGCCTGTGAATTCAACATACAAAGTGACACTTAATCCACACTCTTTGCTTAATGTCACGGTTAGCCCGAGCGTGCTAACTTTCAAGTCATTGGGCGAGAAGCGGACATTCGTCGTGACAGTTGCAGGGGAGGTGAAGAAAGGCGGCATGTCGGGCCCGTTTGTCCTTGCCACTTCGATCATGTGGTCTGATGGTGTCCATAAGGTGAGGAGTCCCATAGTTGTGTATGCACGCTAGGATGTAGAAATGTGAAAGTTTATGTCATGGAACACCATTTGCTTATGATATACAATTAATCTTAATTTGGTGTTTTTATCATTGTCCAATGACCCGATTGCTTGACTCAATTTCCATTGATTCACTCGACCCAACTCAACTCGGCTCGACTCAGTACTAGATAACTGAGTTTAAGGAGTAATAAATGTGGGCCCCACCCTGGTAGTGGAAGAAATGCAGGAGTCAGTGGCCCTATAACGTCATGCCAGTTTTAATTTAAGACCTTTGGGCAGGGGTCAGGAAATGAAAGGGGTGGGGTCCTAATTGATTTTATCAATCTTCAAGTCCATGGGTACTTAGATAGCATCTAGCTTTCAGTTCCATGGGCCTAGGTGGGCCTGAGCTAATGTCATCAATGGGTTGGACTATCCGTTGGGCAAGGATTTTTAGGCCTCGGGCCTAAAATTTAAGTCCGTTATCAAACATGACGGGCTAGGATTTGAAAGGCATTATTTGAAATATATCATGCATGGTGGGCCCCACATAGCTTCTGCAAGACAGGAACTTCCTGTTGGCTGGGCCACAACGGCACAGGCAACTCGCGTCCTTTGAAAGTTTTCAACGGTAGGTGTTTAATCCCCATCGTGTGGTCTACTAGAGTCTTGAAACTGCCTCATTTTTTGGGCTTGTAACATAAAATTAGACGGCAAAATGGATGGACGGTGTGGATAAAACCCAAAATGAAAGGGACGCGTATTGGGTACTACCCCATCCCTATCTAGGAAGGGACATGGGCTCTGAGGGGCCATGTGATGTATGTATTTTATCCATACCGTCCATCCATTTTTTCCTATCATTTTAGAGAAAAAGACCAAAAATGAGGCAGTTCCAAGGCTCAAGTGAACCACACCACAGGAATCAACGGTGATAATGACACTCACCATTGAAACCTTCATAGGGCCCACCGTGATGGTAAATTGCCATCGAACCTGTTCATAAGGTCACATAGACCTGGATGAAGGAAAAACGCAAATATCAGCTTGATCCAAAACTTTTGTGTCCCCCAAAAATTTTCAACGGTAAATGTTTAATCCCCACTGTGTGGTCCACTTGAGTCTTGAACTGCCGCTTTTTTGGGCCTTTAAACTAAGGGGTGGTTTGGATGCCTGTGACTTTTTTAAGTTGTAACTAAGTTACATATAACTTAGTTACATGTGAAAGAAAGTTACAAGTAATCCTGTTTGGATGTAAGTTGTAACTTAGTTACGGGTAACTTAGTTTTTATGTTTGGCTAACATGTAAGTTAATTACAAGTACTAAGTTATATATTCACACTTTATCCAAAGCTTGAAGTAGAGAATTATTTAAAAATTAAATTGAGACAAATAAATTTAAATAAAAGTATGCCATTTTATCAAGTCTATCTATATGAATAGTTGGACAATTTTTTAAGGCTAAACTAATCAAAAAGTGGGCTGTAAAAGTGGGCTCACGTTTCTAAATTGCTTGTAATATTAGGAAAATAACTTAAGATAAGCATATCCCACAAAAAATTTCATTTTCTTTCTGATATGTGTTTACAATACTGCAAAAGAAAGAAAGACAAAAGATGGAAATAAAAAACAAAAACAAACAACCATCAAACTAAAGTCATCTACTTAGGAACTACGTTCTCTAACCATATATGCCTTTGGTTAGGAGACACACTGTGAAGGAATCCATGGATAAGATTCGGTCAATTTGAAAGAAACACGTAAGCCTTATACATCATGTCTTCGTCGATAGTTGTCATGTTCTCCAATTCCTCCAATAATCTCGTCGTCATAAGTGCATTATTAGTTGATGATTTGAGGGCAACAAATTTGTCTATTGACCCACAAAGGCTATCAAATCTTTCTATGACGGCTGATCCGATTGTGGCCTTCTTTTTCTTCGATGGCCCTGAAGCTGAGGTTCCTGCGCTCCTTTTACTGCTTCCTTCGGTTTGTTGAGTTTCAGGTTGTGTCCCATCCCAAAATGCACCATCCACAGGTGCAAATGGTGCATATGATGTAGAGTGAACTGGAGACAATTGGATGTCATCAAAGGGGTGAGTTGGTGCAGCATCTTCTTCATAAGGATCATCTGGAGTTCGTGCATAATTCCTTGTGGCAGAATCGTCTCCGTACATACACTCAAACTGCTTGAACAACGGGAATGCCTTATTTCTAATCTTTTTTATTTCAGGTTTTGCCTGCAAAATATGAGAACTTCATGATTAAAATAATATTTATAACGTATTGAAATGAGAAGTGTATTAAAAATTAATTTATCTTGATCAACTCATTCCACATTGCTGGTTCAGCAGTCACGTATTTTTTTTCCTCATCCCAGCCAAATCCACTTTTACTTAGTGCAAGCTTGTTCAATGAATATTTGTTCTTCAATAGTCGTAGTCGATACCTACAGTTCTCAATATTCACTTGCACGGAAAAGACTTCTTCCACCACTTTGCATACTTTATTCATAGTGACCTCTCTAAAAGCATTATCGGCTTTTCTTCCCAATAATGTTTCCTCAACTAGCATGTTACACATACATTCATCCATATAAAAGGTCCAGTTGACTTATGCCTTTCGACCGCTATTGCTTGGATTTGAAGGTTGGGCCATGCCTTTTAAAGAGAAATATAATATGTGTGCCGTCTATGGGCCGTCTATGGCTCCAACACAATCCTACGGAAGAGAAATATAACTTATGGGAGAGAAATATAACTTATTTAAGTTACCTAAAATTGAATTTATAAAATGAAAAATGCATACTTACTAACCTGGAAATAAGGGAAAAACCTGGTATTATTTAATATCTTGGGAGGCAACCCATTCCCGGGCGGTTTTAAAAATTTCGAATGTAGCCCAACGATTGCATTAAGCATCCTATTGAAATGACGACTAATTGTTTCTCCGGAATGATTGAAATGATGCTGCATAACATGGTTCTTTACGTGATGACTAATTGTATGGAGGAAAATCACTAACTCTTCCTCTAAGGATCCACCAAATGTGCCTCGCAGGTGACACTTTTCTTGTATAATATCGCGAATGCGAAAAAATGCACCTTTATGCATACGAATGTAATTGAAGCATGTTGGCCCCGGTCCATTAATAATCGCATCTGTAGCTTGAGCACTCGTCCAATCCCGTGATTGTCGCCCATCGTGCGGTTCTTCTAGCATATTGTTTTTTTAAAGCCAACAAATCATTAGCGCAGTTGACGCGGCTGCTGCAACCATGATATTCAGCTCCACGTCAAGATCTGATTCCGACATATTTTAGGTGTGCTTGGATAGAGATGGATTGGTCCACATATATTTCAGACTGTAAAAGAAATTGGTCCACACGAGGACAAAATAAATAGACGGTTAATAGAAGCTGAATAGCACTCCAGATGTTGAGGATCCAAGATGGTTTGCCCAATTCTTCAACAATTATTAAACTCCAGATGTTTAATAGAAGCTAAACATAGTATAAAAATGGTTTGCCCAATTCTTCAACAATTATTTAAAAACTAAAATCCACATAAAAACTAAGGACTTTGAACATCCACGAATTGAAAGACTTGCTCAAAATATAATGTGAAATATGAAATTAGGGGCTGTTTGGGGTGAGTAATTGAGGTAGGGAACTGTCAAATGCATGGTTTTTTTAAATCCCCACACCCATAAAAACCAAGGACGCATATCTACGAAAGGAAAGACTTCCTTAAAAGCAATAATAGCTATTTCTTTGCAATAATGGGCTGAGAATTCTATAGATGCTCTATAATCCAAAAGACTTGTAGCTAAATTCCCAAACAGTGGACTCCAGGATTTACCTAATATAAAAATCCAATGCAAATCCATGATCATAGATTTATCAAATTCGCTGTTCTTTCCTAATCCAAGACAGGGCCTTGGAACAAAAAAAAAAGAGGAAGCTTCAAGTCCAGCATGAGAAACCAGAAGGCAATTTAAAACAAACACTGGAAGCAGCCAAATGATCCAATCAGATAACACGAAGATGTTAAAAAAGACCCTAAAAATGTAATCCAGCATTTAGCTAAGAGATGTATGTCTCATGGCCTGTCCAAGGAGTTCATGGCAGCAAAGCTGCTCCTCAAGGCAATGGAATATGAGACCTGCCCCTTGACAGAGGAGCCCCACAAAGTAAGGACCCTCAACATCAACAGGCATTTTTCTGTGATGTTTACAAAGGAATATACAAACATTGGATGTCTGCTCCATTTTGTGAAGGACGTTTTTACCCAAAAACCTCCCCCGTCACAACTGGAAGGAAAGATGCAACACAGAAAATGAAAAGTGTGCAACATTAATGCAGTAGAATGCAATGGAAGCTGTAAAGTCCACCATGAAAAACCAGAAAGCCACTTCAAAACAAAAGCCACCAGACAGGTAAATAATCAAATCAGATAAACAAAAACATACTATCAAAAGAAGACACAAAAAAAAAAAATCCTAAGCTGCCTTATACAAGCGTGTGAGCTTATCAAAGCTCTATAACAAACAAAAAAAAAAATAATCCATTGTGTTGCACACGTGTGGTGAAATAGGGCTGTTGGATTCACGACCGCACATGCCGCACATGTATGCATTTTATCCACGCCGTCCATCCACTTTGCCATCTTATTTTAAGGCATGAGCCCAAAAATGATACAGATACAAATCTCGGGTGGACCACACCACAGGAAAACAGTGGGGATTGATGCCTACCGTTGAAAACTTTTTGGGGGCCACAGAAGTTTGGTATCGGGCTGATTTTTTTTTTCCCTTCATCTAGGGCTACGTGGCCTTATCAAGAGGTTGGATGGCAAATAAACATTACAGTGGGCCCTAGGGAGATTTTAATGGTGGACGTTCAATCCCCACTGTTTTCCTGTGGTGTGGTCCACCCGATATTTGTATCTGTCTCATTTTTGGGCTCGTGCCTTAAAATAAGATGGAAAAATGGATGGACGGCGTGGATAAAATGCATACATCATGGTGGGGCCCACAGAGATTTGAAACCACCCCTTATACCGGGACTAGCTGATCCGCGCCCCAGAAAAGGGCAAAGCGTAAAAAAAAAAATAAAAAAAAAAAACAACGAAAGAAAGAAGAAAAGGAAAGGGTTTTAACTCACCTGGGAGGCGGAGGCGGAGGCGGAGACGGAGACGGAGACGGAAGCGGAGACGCAGAGAGGGATTTGCGAGAGTCTGAGAGAGGGATATGGAGACTGAGAGAGACGGAAGGTGTTTTATAGCCTTTGGAATCACCAACCGTCTTCAATAGAGGTAAAGAACTCACCTTCCGTGTACGTTACGGTGTGGATGGACGGTGTGGATAAAACCCACACATCACGGGCCATCTCAGACTCCTTGTACGTTACCAGGGACGGGCAATCCGCGTCCATTTGAAACGAAGGAAGGCTCCGCGAGGCAAACAGACTTCCAAATGAACCTCATACGAAAAGTGAAAATTCCGGCCATATACGTTCGGAAACCCTATGCTGAAAACGTAACGGAACCGAAACCCTCTGCAATCGACGCTTCCAATCTCCTCCGCGTCTGCACGATCCTCTACCAGCAACAAAACGCCACCGACAGGAAAGTCTTCTCCAATCTCCGAAACGCTAACTTCCCTCTCACCCACGAATCGTTTCTCCAAGTTTGTAACAGATTCCTCTTTTCCTGGAAACCCGTGTACCGGTTTTTCAGATTCTCCGTATCGGAATCCAAATTCGCACATTCTCCCATCACCCACAACAAGATCCTCGACATCTACGGCAAGTCCCATAACGTCGAGTTGCTCTGGGAATTCCTTCAGGAGACTGCCGAGAAGAAGCTCGTTACCGTTACGACACTCTGCGTTGCCGCCAGATGGCTTGCGGTGGCGAAAGAGATGAAGAAATGCGTCGAGATGTTTCGGTTTTTGGAGAATCCCCACTGCTATGATTCCTACAGTATAGAGATTTTGAATTCCGTGGTGGAGTGCCTCTGCCATCGGAAGCTTGTACCGGAAGCGAGATATCTGGTTTCGAAGCTGAGAGATCGAATTGAGCCGGATGAGATTACATATGGGTTTTTGATTGATGGGTTTTGTGAGATTGGTGATTTGGTAGGGGCCTGCAAGGTTTGGAATCGAATGGTGGAGGAAGGACTCGAGCCCAATGTTGCTTCCTCCGAGAAGATCATAGAGGCATTTTTCAAATGTGATAGGATTTCTGATGCGATGCAGATGTTCAGATCTGTAAAGATGGAGAGATTTCACGATGTGGATCTCTCTTTATATAGGCTTTTGATCACTTGGTTCTGTACAAAGGGGAAGCTAGATGAAGCATACATGATGTTCAACGAAATGCTTAAGAGAGGGATAAGTGCTGATAATGCAACATTAGCTGCTTTGGTTTATGGGCTTTTGTGTAAAGGAAGGGTCAGAGAGGGTTATAAGATTGTGGAAGGGATAAGAGAGCCTGATGTGGGTGTTTATCATGGGCTGATCAAGGGTCTGTTGAAGCTGAGGAAGGCAAAGGAAGCCACCCAAGTGTTTAGAGAAATGGCTGAGAGAGGGTGTGAGCCCACCATGCATACATACATCATGCTCTTGCAGGGGCATTTAGGGAAGAGAGGGAGGAAGGGCCCAAACCCATCAGTGAATTTTGAGAGCATATTTGTTGGGGGATTGGTGAAGGTTGGGAATTCACTAGAGGCTACAAAGTATCTGGAGAGGATGATGAAGGGTGGCGGCGGAGTTGAGGTGCCGAGGTTCAACTACAACAGGTTCTTGCATTGCTTCTCGAATGAAGAAGGGGTCATGATGTTTGAGGAGGTGGGGAAGAGGTTGAAGGAGGTGGGGTTGGTTGATCTTGCCGATATTTTGCTGAGGTATGGGGAGAAGATGGCAACTAGAGAGAGGAGGCGAATGGCGGTCCACGTTGGTGGTGAGGCCATGCAGAATGGTTTTGAATAGAGGTTTCGGAGTGTGACTCACTTGGAGATTGAAACCGGTATGACTCACCCCAACTACTCCCATCATGGTCCCATTTCAATCTGGTGGCTGATTTTGTTGCCTGCTGAATCAAGACCAACTTAACCGAGTTCAACTCAGTTTCCCAACATCGGCAGTGGGTCTTGTAGAATGATTGTAAATAGCAGTTTTGGAGTGAGTCGGTTGGACATTGAAACCGGTGCTTTTGTTGCCCACTGAATCAAGACCAAGTTGGTCGAGTTAACTTGATTTCCCAATGTCGGTATTGGGGTCATGTGGAATGCTTTTAAACAGTGGTTTCAGAGCATGGGTCAGTTGGATATTGAAACCGGTACAGCTTTTCTCGACTCCTTACATTTCAGCCCTGGGGACTTATCTCATTGCCCACTGATTTGAGAAAGACTTGGCCCAATTAACTCGATTTCCCAATGTTTTGTTAGGAGTTTCAGAGTGCGGCTTGCTTGGAGATTTAAACTGGTATGACTCGCTCCGGCTCCTTCCATTTCAGTCCCATTTCAGTTTGGCAACTCATTTCATTGCCCGGTGATTGAAACCAACTTGGCTGAGTTAACTCGGCTTCAGACTATATTTAAAACCATTTGTTACCTCTCTTGATCATAGCTTTGTGCATGTATGGTGCAACAAATATCAATACATCATGAGTAAATCTCTATTATCCATCTTGGTGCACATGTCCAATCTAATTGATTGGCCATCCCTTGCATAGAGTCATATATCAACTGATCACCGCGAACATGTTGCCACCATAAAATCCTCCACACACACAAAAAAAAAAAAGATTTTAAACCATATCCGATAATCAGGAATTGGTGGAATTGGGCTAATTTGGGTAAACCCAATTCAGCCCATTTCTTTTCAGCCTTAAATAGCCGCCTATGGTCTTAAAGAAAGAAATAGTAGGACTTCTTTGCAACAAGGCTGCAACAGCAGATGCGGCTTTTCAAAAAGCTAAGGGAGGCTGCTTGGTTGGGCAGATCAAGATCTAAATTCAAGAGTGCTGGGGATGCTGATTATGTAGTTATGGGGTGTGATTATCCCTCATCATCACCCTCTGTAGTTTCTCCTCTCTCTCTCTCTCTCTAATAAATTAGTCACCCTTCAAAAGCAAAAATGTTGTGTTTGCCTGGCATTTTTGTTCTATTTTTTTTTCCTGCATTTAGTCATCGTTTATAGAGAATGACTTAGACCTGCCCCTGTGCAGATATGGTTATTTACACGAAGACAAATCTTTGAATATTCTTCATCTTCACGGGCTGTTTTTGTTTTGTGGGGTTCTTAAGAAACATTTTGATCTCTTTTGAGGAATTTGTTCATGGGTATCTTTTTCCACCCCCCCTCCCCACCCACACTCTCATGTACACAAACTTATGAATTGTTTGACTGCATTTTGTACAAATAAACCATGCATTTTCCTCAATATTAATGGAGTGTACATTTTTTTTTATCACTGCCATTTTAAACCAGACAAAAGCAAAAGCTCGACTTGCAAATCCTTTGCCCAAAACTCAGGCAGTTAAGGGTGGAATGCGTGGTGGGTTTCGGATCGGGTGCTCAAGTGGTGGTTACTCTAGGTTTGGTAAGTTTTGTATTTTGTCAAGTGTTGAAGTGTTCTTAATTCCTAATCTCATGTTCACGTTTAGTTTCTTTTTTGTTGCTTTTCAGGGAGAGGATTTAGTTGGGGTGGGCATCCTTCTAACAGGGGGAGCTTTCAACGTGGCAGGGGTTCACATCCACGTGGTCGTGGTCGAACTGGAAGGCTTTCTTTTCCAGATGGTGATGATCTGGAAAGCTCACAGCCCAAGTTTCGTGGAAAACGGCCTTTTGGTGGGCGAGGTGATCTTAATATCTTTTAACTAGGGCGATTTTCTTAAATGTGCATTTGGATTGTCTCCCAGATTACAAGCGGTCCAAGTATTATGGAAGAATGAATGGGTATCCATTCCCTAGCATTTGGGGCTGCACAGTGACATTAAGTGGGCTACAAATCATTGTCAGTGTCAGTCATGAGTCTGTGACATTGGTTAGGGGTGGAGAAGTAAGGTGAAACCATATTCCACCTAATTTGTTTTTCGACTTCTGCGTCATGCAAATGCACATAGGACAAATAACCTCCATTCTGCCAATATATTAGTCTCAGTTGGGGCAGGGTACATCCAAATGCACCCCAAACTATTCCTCATACTTCAAATATCTGTAGCAGGAGTGCAATTTGAGTTTGTGATAGGATGTGGTTGCTTGCTGTTATTATCATGCCATTCACAGTTATTGTTCATGAGCAGGAGGACGAAGGGGTTCTTTTGGGAGGAGCTTTGGGGAGTCTGGTGAAGAAATTGTACGACGGGGTGCTACTTCAAGGTTTGATCTGGATAGGCCCATGCATGGTGCATTTGGCAGAGGCCGTGGGAAGCCTTTCCAGTTTAGGAATCATCCCTTTTCTCCAGAAGAAGACTTCGGCAGACCATTTGGTAGGGGACACTTTGAAGATGACTCTTATTTGCATGATGGCAGTGGGCATGGTGTAAAGCGACCATTTTCTATGATGGTTAGTGTAGAAGCTTTCAATTTGGTTTGCTGCACCATCTTGAGTTTTATTTCTCGTTGTCTCAAAACTAGCATATTTTTGGCTTCAGGAACATGAATCTGGTTACTATGAGCCTGCGAGCAGATTACGCCCTCGCTATGATTATCCTGATCCACTAGCTCATGAAACACATTACCGAGGTTTGGAACTTCTTCCATAAGCACTTACTGATTGCAGAATATGTTGTTATCACTTGGGATATATAATGTTACACTCATACTGTCATATCTTTTCCAGATGCTTTGGGAACTGGCGGTTGTCTTTATTCGCATGATTACTATGGTTCAGATGTAAGTATATGGTTTATAGTTCCACATTAATTTCCATTTGATGGTGCTTCAGTAAAATGGTGATACATGTTCACATGTCTGGTTCTGGTTTTGCTTACTGGTTGTATGGTTTCCTGTTTGTCTTTCTACAGTATGGCGGCAGTTCATTTTCATCTCTTTATGGGAGTCAACACTCAATGGGGCGTGGGTACTACTATTAGACCAAGCTTTCGGTAACATCAAATACTTCACTGTCAGTTTCCATCTTTCACATTAATGTGGCCACCCATATATATATATATATATATATTTGTATATATGTATGTATGTATGTGTGTGTGGAGGGTATTGGGTGATGGAGTGAAGGTTGGAGGGGGGTGTTGGAATGGGAGTTGGGAGATTGGCGGAGAATGGGAGAGAGGGTTGGGAGTTTGGGTTTGTCAAGTTGGGGTTATCGGGAATGGGAAAGAGAGGTGCAGGGGGGGTTAGGTTTGACGGGATTTGAAAAAAGGGAATGTCGGGTGGTGAGAAGAGTGGTTTAATGGGGCGGGAATGAGAGATGGGGTTTGTCGGCGGGCATGGTATTGCAGAATTATTGGCTCACCATTTGAGAAGGCAAACATAATTGGCTCTAATCGCAGTCCTTGTGGTTTGGTTAACAAATGAATTTCTGCTAGTTTCTTATGCTGAATCTATTTTGTGTCTGGTCTAGGTTTTATCTTATATAGGAACTTTTCAGATAGGCATATGCTTGTTGTAGAGGCTAAGCTAATAAAGATTTTGAAGAGGTTTCACTGGATAACCATTGTATGGTGTAGACTTCTCAAGTATTTGTTTGTCCATGGAATTAATCAAATGGGGGCATCCAAATAGGGAATGTTAAAATCAACCTTGAGATTTTGACTGTTCTTTTCCTGATTTTTATGTGGGTTTGGTGGTTTTATCTTGGTGAGATATGCTGTGGAAGGCTGGAAGCGCTTGAGAAAACCAATGTGGTGGTTATGATTCCTGGATGTAGGAAATCATTTGAAGGTATTGTTCTTGTTTTATGGCGAAGATCCAAAAGCTTGGTCATCTTCAATGGTCTTATTAGAGTGATCGACCATGATCATAGCTGCCAGTGTGGTAGTGAGTATGACACATTGAAACAGTTTCTTTGGTGTTTAAACAAGCAACTTTAGTTTGATGGAATTGAATATGGAGCATGAATGGTCTTACTCGAAACTTGTTTATGCTCAATTAATTGAAAATGAAAGGGGATTAGCAGTTGACTTTATTCTGATATGCTACTAATATCCAGTATGACTTGATCAGCCATTATGCCGTGGGGTATGGATTTCATCTGGGGCTCTCTTGACACATTCTTGTACTCTGGAAAACATATTGGATCTATATCTCGATTTTATTCAGAATACTTGGGTTGCCCTGCTTCCCTTTGAATTCTAGATTCCAAATATGGTTTGTTTTATGCTTGTCTAGAGGAGACAAGTAAATGATAAATTGGAATATGATCATTTTGCTTGGTGCTTCCAAAACACACTTATTTGCAGTTCAAATTCTTGCCAAAAAGGATATCCTTTTCAGTGTCTTTATATAGTGAAGGGATCTGCCTTAATGAAGGGTGACCTGGAAATGGGATTTTGTGGTTTATTAAGAGTGCTTCATGTGATGTTGCTAAGGAAACTTTGCAGCTTTTGCTGAGGGAACCTACTTCCACCACTTCTTATGTCTAGAAGTGACCACTATCATGGTTCACATGAACATAAAAGCGATGTGGATGACAAATCCAGTTCTATATTTGTGTAAGTGTATCCAATTTTAAGTACAGGTGATACTTAAACATCTTTCAAGCGATGATAATGGGGTTGATAATAATTTCTAATGGTATTTGTGGTGGTTATGGGTTTTGATTGTTAGGTGGATCGCAGAACCTCAAGTTATGAATTGATTTGGTGACGTCATTTTAACAAGGGAAATACACTTTAATTGGTTTACAATGATTGGATATTATACACGGATCTGTTCTTAAGTTGTTGGCTTGAAAAAGAGAGGTTTCACTCATAAGAAGTCTTGCTGAAATTTCTTTTCAATGGATTGGTTTGAGCTTGTATGAAATTAGTTTAAGGAGAACCGTCATTGGAGTTGTATTCTCTTAGGCCCCATTTGGCTTGGTTGTAGGTAAGCATACACATTAGATCTGTGCTTTGATGTTGAAGCAAACAACAGGGTCCGTCAAAGGCTATTGTGGATCACAATGGTAAGAGCCTCTATTGACAAAGACAAGTAGATTACTGTTGTGTTGTATCAATCAGATAATGGTTTATTTCAATCAACACCCAGTACGTGAGTACATTCATGAGAATCTTCTACTCAAGAGTGTCATACTTGCTTTGGGATCTCTTTTCACCATATGCGTATTGGTCATAAGATTGTTTCTTTTAATACCTTTTGATGTAGTGCCCCCTAAAAAAAAGAAAAGAAAAGCCCCGTTGAGCTTTCCCTACTAGCTCCTACTTACTGCTGTTTCCCCCCCCCCCCCCCCCTCCTTTTGAAAAGTGTAAGAGAAGAAAAGAATTTGAGAAAGAAGAAAAAGCCATATAGGGCTGGACATCTAACCCCTATATTTATAATTACAAATATACCCTAAGCACTTAAAGAAAGAAAAGAAGACAAAAGAGGAAAACCATAAATAACTTTAAGAGAAATAACCCAAGGACCAAAGGCCCACAACCTAAAGGCCCAATTGGCTTGCATGCAGATGTCTACACTCCCCCTAAAGTTGAGGAATAGATATCAATCATGCCTAGATTGCCAATAATACGTTGTCCAACTTCCACGGTAGGCGTCGTAGCGAAGATATCTGCCTATTGAGCAGAAGATGAAACAATTAGAGTGAAAATAGTTCCAATAATAACCTTCTCACGAATAAAGTGACAGTTATCTTCAATGTGTTTTGTGCATTCATGAAAAACATGATTAGAAGCTATATGAATGACATCTTGATTGTCACAATATATAGGCACAAGAGTTTTCATAGGACTTCTCAATTCAACACAAAACTTTTTGACCACATAATTTCACATATGGTATCCGCCATAGGATGATACTTTGCCTCAGTACTGGCCCGAGCAACAACTATTTGCTTTTCAGTCTTTCAAGTAACTAAATTAGTAATAGCCCATGACCCTGGCCCACCTCATGATCATCAAAATTATTTTGGGCCATGAATTTAAGCCCAGTCAGGCCTAGTGGGCTAGTGTTTGATTACTTGATTGATCATTGCCCTTAATTTGAAATTACACTCTACAGTAAGCTGATCGGAGCTCGATTTTACCCGAACTTGCCGAGCCCGAATGATTCCGCCAGGGAAGTCGAAGGACATGGGACCCACACAGCATCCACAGCAGCGGGCCGCGAAGTGAATGGTGTGAGCCTTTTCGGCCTGACTGAGGGGAATGCAAGGGGAGCTGTACCGTCGGCGAGGATCGCCGTATACAAGGTATGCTGGTCCAATGGCTCTGCTTTTCACATAGTGTCTTGGCTGCATTCGATGATGCCATTGCCGATGGCGTCGACATTGTCTCTGTTTCTTTGGGCCCAGTTTCTTCAGTACGCTATGATCTTGATTCCATCACCATTGGCGCTTTTCACGCCATGCAAAAGGGTATCCTCACATCTCAATCTGCCGGCAACAATGGCCCGGCTCCATTGCTATCTAGCGTGGCTCCATGGGTCTTAACCATGGCTGCAAGCACCACCAATCGACGGATCATCAATAAGCTAAGACTTGGGAATGGCCAGACATTTTTGGTGAGTGAGACTTATTTCAACCGTTTCGATTCGTTAATAAGATTAATACATACATCTCTTTTTTGCTCTACTTGGTGTTTTGATTCCATTTTCCCACTTATGCCACTTCATAATCACTGTTTACACCCGTTTTGATGCATCTACACAGATCAATGAAATGATGCCACGTCTTGTCACTAATTCAATCAAACAATCACACTACCATTTTTCTTGCTACATCAATGGGCAGAAACTTAAGAAAGGTAGGGAGGAAGTATTTTGAAGGATACAATTTCTATGAGAAATAAGTTATGCTTACTATGCTTGGTTTCTATGTGGAAACTGCGCGATGCCATCCAACACATTCATAATGTATGCCCCATGTAGATGAAGGGATACGCCAAAAATTAGGCAAATCCAAAACTTAGGTGGGCCACACCATGCAATTTGGTGTTTTATGTAAAGTACCATGCAGTGTTCCTGATGACGTAGCCTACTTGAGTTCTTATCATGGCAGGATAAAAGAGAAAAGATCATGGTCTTCTCCTTAAAAATTTCATAAGGATAGAGAATATTAGGGTGCGTTTGGCAAATCTATTAATAAGAGCTTATTTGCCTATTCTATAAAAAAAAAGCTTTTTTTCTTTTAATAAAAATAGACCATTTAGTAAAGCTTTCATTTTACAGCTTATTATTTTTTTAGAAACTAGCAAAAAAGATATTAAATAATAAGTGATAGGGAGGTCACTTTTTGTTTAAGAGCTTATTTAGCTTAAGTAGGTAGACTTTTTAAACTAATTTTTGAACAAGTTTGTCCTTAAACTTTTTAAGTAATTCTCATCTTGCCATTTTCTCTTCTTTAGAATATCTCTCAGGTGGGCCCACATGATGAACAACCCATATTGAAGGTGGGTTTCCACATCAAAGTGGGCCCCACATGATGAACGCCCACATCAAAGGTGGGACGTACATGATGGATGGGAGACATTGAAGGTGGGATCACATGATGGAAGGTTGACATCGAAGGTAGGCCCACATGATGAACAACCCATATTGAAGGTTGGGCCCCATATGAAGGACGGTTCATAGCAAAGTTGGGACCCACATGATGGATGGTGGACATTGAATGTGGGACCACATGATGGAAGATTGACATTAAATGTGGGACCCCATGATGAATGACCCATATTGAAGGTTGGGCCCCACATGATGGATGGTCCTTAGCAAAGGTGGGATCTACATGATGGATGGTGGACATCATAGGTGGGTCCCACATGATGGACTATCCACATCAAATGGGCCCCATATGATAGATGGTATGCAAGAAAAAGGTGGGACCCACGTGATGGATGGTCCACATCAAAGGTAGCTAGGATCCAAGTGATGGATGGTGGATATTGAATGTGGGACCATATGATGGAAGGTTGACATTAAAGGTAGGCCTACATGATAAATGACCCATATTGAAGGTCGGACCCCACATGATGGACAGTCCACGGCGAAGGTGGGACCTACATGATGGATGATGGACATCAAATGGGTCCCACATGATGGACTACCTACTTCATGTGGGCCCCACATGATAGTGGTCCACAACAAAAGTAGGACCCACATGATGGATGGTGGATATCAAAGATGGGCCCCTCATAATGAATGACTCATATCGAAGTGGGGCCCCACATCAAGGTGGGCCCACATAATTAAAGGTTCACATCAAAGGTAGACCCTACATGATAGATGGCCCACATCAAAGTGTGGCCCAATATGACAGAACATGCACGCAAGTAAGTCCCATTTAAATGGCAATCCACGTCAAAGGTGGGATCCACATGATGGATGGCGACTATTGAAGGCGGGCCCACATGATGGTCAGTTGATATTTAAGTTATTGTAATCTTTAAAAATGACATCTGCCCTTAAAAAAGCTCTTATTTAAAAGTTTTACAAAACATACTTATTTTATATAAGAGCTTTTTTTTTTTGTTGCATATTTTACCAAACGGGCTTATTTAATACATGAGCTACACCAAAAAGAGCTTATTGAAGTAGCTCTTACTCAAAAAGCTCTTATTGAATAAAGTGTTTATTACAATGTATTTTACATGCGTATATAAAAACTTCAATTGTTAATTCAACCTGAAATAAGACGGCTTTATGAAATAAAAAAGATTACTTAAAATAGTAAAATGATGCATAATCCTTTCAAAATGCATAAGCAACCTTTAAATGACTAAAATAAAGATTTTGGGCGACATCTAGACTCTTACAATCTTAAAAATGGAAAAAATAACTTTTAATTTAAAACCCTAATTTAACTCGTAAAACGGTTGAACTTTGTGTATTAACCAAGGAATAGAGTTCGTCAATAGCTCTCCAACAACATACTACACAAAAATGATAATTCGTCATAAAATTATGGCCATTAGAAATTAGAACATGCATTTAAGTTATTTTTGTCGTCTCTCCTGCTAGCCCAGCTGGAAAATGCCTAGGCGTTTCAATAGCAGGTCTTAGGTTTGAAATGCTAAGGAAACACACTAACCCCACTGGTGGGTGGGTGCATCGTATGACTAACTGGGTGGATGCGTTGCATGACTAACAAAAAAAAAAAAAACAAGAAGAAGAAGCTATTTTTGTCTTATTTGAACCTCCATTTCAATTTCCTACAATCCTAGCCATCCAAAAAATCATCCACAAAATCTAATACATTTGTTCTAGAACTTGTTTATATTTGGGTGTCTGATATTTTGGATGGGGTGCCTCTGATGTACGGCTTGGATGTCCCACAAATACACCGAGCCCACCCCAAATTGTATGTTTGGTGGAGTGAATGTGCTAGATCAACACCCACAAAACATATATATCTAGAGAGAGAGGATTTCAAAAATTTGACCGTTGGCAAGGAATCCATTTCCTTGGAATTCACATGTTAGCTGTGACGAAGAAAACAAGGAACATCTCTTAGCTTGAAACCATTTACTGGGAAACTGTTTTTAGGCATCTCCTTACACCCAAATGTAGGAAACATGTACTTCTTATGGAATCCATTTCCTTTGGAACCTCTTTCCACACAACATCTACACATAGTTTCACCTTTTCCTTTGTTCCTGTGTTTGGATGTCCAAATCACCATCAGACACCTTTCAAGTTTGAACCATAACACACCCAATATTGATTTGGGTTAGCGCCAAACACACCAAAATGGATGTTGTCTAATTGGTTTGAGATTTGGAGTACACCCAAACAGGTCCTTTGAAATAAATTTTGGATTGGACAACCTAACTAGTGCATCATATACACAGGGTAGTACAGTCAACACGTTCAAGTGAGGCGGAAAGATGCATCCCTTGATTTATGGTGGGGACGCTGCACGTAGCTGCGACAAAGAGAGGCCCAGTAAGTTTCAAATGGTGATTTTTTTCTGAATGGAATTAATATTATGCAAATATATTCCCACATGAATTGGATTTTCATTTCAGGAGTTGCTTTGATGGCTGTTTGGATGAAAAAGCAGTAAAGGGAAAGATCGTTTTCTGCGATGCAGTATAAGGCCAAGGCGAAGAAGCATTCACCACTGGCGCACTCAGAATGATAACACAAGATGACAGGGCTGATTTCTCTCTCATTTGTCCATTGCCTTCTACGATTTTAAGCTAGGATGCGGACCGTCAGGTGAAGTCAGACATAAACTCCACAAAGTAAGCATTTTTATCTATGTAAAATACAAGCCTGCTAGCCCAGTTGAAAGAAGCCTAGTCGTTTCAACAGCAGGTTTCATGTTCAAATGCCAAGGAGACATACTAATTCCACTGATGGGTGCAAAGTGTGACTAACAGTGTGAATGCATTACGGCAGGGTGGGTGTGTTACATGACTACAAAAAAAAAAAAAAAAAAACCACACACACAACCATACATACATGGTTAAAAGACTTCTTGGGTCATGACTTACCATTTCAGTGGTGAATCACAGATCTCAAACTCACCGACTTGACTCAAAACTTAGCTGAGTCAACTTGACTCAGCGATATTTTGAGCCGAGTCTTTGGGACATTCGGTACTGGGCCTGACTCAGTCTGGAGTGGACTCCAAGAGATTTTTCGAGTCGATTCGATGCCTAGGACTCGTCATGGCTCGAACTGAGTCAAATTCGAACCACAACATCAACCAATTGAGGCGCCCATCTTAACTGATGATGCATACGGAACGCTGGTCCATCCCAATTAGTTATTCAGCCTAAAAGGAGTGATAGTGGTCCTAGTTGCTAGGTGTCACATAGGCAATCCAATATATATGGATCTGAACCATTTATTCGGTCTGGTCCGTAATTCAAGGCCAGCCATGCAAAGCTCACTAAGTTCGGTACGATCATAGCTATCCAATCTATAAATTAGTGATATGAATAATCGAGATTGTTTAGGAAAAGTACGTCTGGTCAATATTTAGAACCATCCATTCTGTGGTACCAGTCATGGATTGCTTATAACAATCTTTTTATTATACCAACTATGGCTTAGAGGCAATGAAAAATAGTGCAAGCTTTGAAATGGATAGGATCATCAGATCCGTCCGATTTTTTTTATAGTTTTAGATCTTGAAATGTAGGATTGGTGTAATGGACGGTAGTGATCCAATACAACCTTAAGCTGGCCTTTCTTTTTGCCTTTTTCTTTTTATAATTTCTTCAGCTGTCCATTTCCCAAGCCATTGGTGGTCCTGCTAGCCCAGCTGAAAGACGCCTAGGCGTTTCAACAGTAGGTCTCAGGTTTTCGAGAGTGCTAAGGAGACACACTAACCCCACTGGTGAGTGGGAAAACCTGTGACTAGCCAAGTGGGTGCGTTGCCTAGCTAACAGGGTGTGCGTTGCATGACTAATTAAAAAGAAAAAAAAAAAATCTCAAATTGTTCATCGAAAACAATATTGTGGCCGTCTATTTTTTTAGGCTTTTGAAGGGAGGGTTAGAATCACCCGGTTGGTGTGACTTTTGCATTGTAGCCGATGAAGTAGTAGATGCTTCTGATGGACGGTTCTGATTAATCAATTGGACAGTCCAAGTGTACGGGTAGGGCTTGGGCTCAAAGAGGCCCATGTGTGGACTATTGTCCTTTGAAGTCCAACTAATTAACTAATTGGGCCCAGTCTAATGCCTGGCCCAACTCTTGAATAGACCCGTTGATCATGCTAATGGGCCAGGTTGGCCCTTCAATAAAGGCCCAATTACTAAATGGACCCAGCCCAACCTGACTTTCTATTGAAAAGATGTTACTAATCCGAATGGACCGATTGTATTTTCTTAAACTCAGTTCTTCGACTTCAATTAGAGAACCGAAAGCCACCATAACAAGAAGCACAGCTGTTAATGACTGCACTGCTCCGGTCATCGTCTCATTCTCTTCCAGACGGCCGAACGCCATCTTGAAAGACATTCTAAAGGTTACCGTTTCATCAAACCTCTCAACCATCCGATCTGGGCCGCCTTTCATTATCTTGTTAACCCATCCATTGATCATCTGTTGTGTATTGCAGCCGGACTTGAGTGCACCCGGAGTGGACATCTTAGCTGCATTTTCACCTGTGGCCTCAATCTCTGAAGTGGCCGGAGATACAAGATCTGTGAAGTATAGTATACTATCTGGTACGTCCATGGCATGTCCCCATGCTACTGGTGCAGCTGCATACGTTAAGTCATTCCACCCCAAATGGTCGCCGGCAGCCATCAAGTCAGCTCTCATGACCACTGGTAATTTTTTCTTACTTCAGTTGTACAAACATCATTAGCTATCTATGGGCCGGTTTGAATAGACCGGACCCGACATAACTAGCCCATTGAGCATGGGTCCAGCTAAAAATCCAACAGGCTCACCTGGACTGAGCCAAGCTGGCTTTAGGGTCACCTTTGCTTGTATATGGTCCAAGCCCATTTTTGTAGATGACAGTCAGGCTTGCTACTTAAACTTGAAGTCCTGATTTCTTACTTGCTTGAATCTGAGATATTAGTTTGATTAACGGACAAGAGTCCTCAAACCTGTGGCTAGGATCGTCCAATGATTTGCGGTGAGGCCCATTAGATGAACATCTTAGATCATGTACATATTTGTATGTAACATGTGAATTTAGTACTTACTCAATTCGTTTCTGTTGTCTATAGCTTCCCCAATGAATGGAAACATGACTGTATTCGCCTATGGTGTGGGCCACATCGATCCGATCAAGGCCGTCGATCCAGGCCTTGTTTATGATGCTCAAGAAGGAGACTACATAAAATGCTATGTAGTGAAGGTTACAACACAACAACGGTAAGGCTCATAACCGGGCATAATAGCACATTTCCCGTCGCAAGCATGGCTACAAAGGATCTCAATTACCCTTCGATGACATTGTCGGCCGAACAAAACAGTTCGATCAGAGCCAATTTCACTAGGACAGTCACTAATGTGGGGCCAGTGAATTCAACATACAAAGCAACACTTAATCCACTCTCTTTGTTTAATGTCACGGTTAGCCCCGAGCGTGCTAACTTTCAAGTCATTGGGCGAGAAGCGGACATTCGTCGTAACGGTTGTAGGGGTGGGGAAGAAAGGCGGCATGTCGGGTCCGTTTGTCCTTGCCACTTCGATCATGTGGTCTGATGGTGTCCATAAGGTGAGGAGTCCCATAGTTTTGTATGCACGCTAGGATGTAGAAATGTGAAAGTTTATGTCATGGAACACCATTTGCTTATGATATATGATTAATCATAATTTGGTGTTTTTATCATTGTCCAATGACCCGATTGCTTGACTCAATTTCCATTGATTGACTCGACCCAACTCAACTCGGCTCGACTCAGTACTAGATAACTGAGTTTAAGGAGTAATAGATGTGGGCCCCACCCTAGTAGTGGAAGAAATGCAGGAGTCAGTGACCCTATAACGTCTTGCTAGTTTTAATTTAAGACCTTTGGGCAGGGCTCTGGAAATGTTAGGGGTGGGGTCCTAATTCATTTTATCAATTTCCAAGTCCATGGGTACTTAGATAGCATCTAGCTTTCGGTTCCATGGGCCTAGGTGGGCCTTGTGATCAGGTATGGGCTTGACCTAATGTCGTCAATGGGTTGGACTAGCCGTTGGGCAAGGATTTTTAGGCCTCGGGCCTAAAATTTAAGTCTGTTATCAAAAATGACGGGCTAGGATGTGAAAGGCATTTTTGTCATATATCATGCATGGTGGGCCCCACATAGCTTCTGCTTACAGGAACCTCCTGTTGGCTGGCCCACAACCGCACAGGCAACTCGCGTCCTTTGAAAGTTTTCAACGGTAGGTGCTTAATCCTCACTGTGTGGTCTACTAGGGTCTTGGAACTGCCTCATTTTTTGGGCTTTTACCATAAAATGATACGGCGAAATGGATGGACGGTGTGGATAGAACTCAAAATGAAAGGGACGCGGATTGGGTACTACCCCCATCCCTAGGTAGGAATGGACATGAGCTCTGAGTTGCCATGTGATGTATGTATTTTTATCCATACCGTCCATCCATTTTTCCCTATCATTTTAGGCAAAAGCCCAAAAATGAGGCAGTTCCAAGGCTCAAGTGAACCACACCACAAGAATCAGCGGTGATAATGACACTCACCATTGAAACCTTCCTAGGGCCCACCGTGATGGTTAATTGCCATCGAACCTGTTCATAAGGTCACATAGACCTGGATGAAGAAAAAACAAAAATATCAGCTTGATCCAAAACTTCTGTGTCCCCCAAAAAGTTTTCAACGGTAATTGTTTAATCCCCACTGTGTGGTCCACTTGAGTCTTGAAACTGCCTCTTTTTTTGGGGTTGTAAACTAAAATAATATGTAAAAATGGATGGACGGTGTGGGTAAAACCCATACATCACGGGCAATCTCAGACCCCTTGTCCGTTACCAGGGACGGGCAATCCGCGTCCATTTGAAACGAAGCAAGGCTCCATGAGGTGAACACTCTTCCAGATGAACGAGATCCGAAAAGTGAAAATACCGGCCTGATACGTTTCGAAACTCCATGCTGAAAACAGAACGGAACCGAAATCCTCTGCAAACTTCCCTTTCGATCTCCTCCGTGTCTGCACGATCCTCTACCAGCAACAAAACGCCACTGACAGGAAACTCTTCTCCAATCTCTGAAACGCTAACTTCCCTCTCACCCACGAGTCGTTTCTCCAAGTTTGTAACAGATTCCTCTTTACAGATTCCTCTTTTCCTGGAAACCCGTGTACCGGTTTTTCAGATTCTCCGTATCGGAATCCAAATTCGCACATTCTCCCATCACCCACAACAAGATCCTCGACATCTACCGCAAGTCCCATAACGTCGAGTTGCTCTGGGAATTCCTTCAGGAGACTGCCGAGAAGAAGCTCGTTACCGTTACGACACTCCGCGTTGCCGCCAGATGGCTTGTGGTGGTGAAAGAGATGAAGAAATGCGTCGAGATGTTTCGGTTTTTGGAGAATCCCCACTGCTATGATTCCTACAGTATAGAGGTTTTGAATTCCGTGGTGGAGTGCCTCTGCCATCGGGAAGCTTGTACCGGAAGCGAGATATCTGGTTTCGAAGCTGAGAGATCGAATTGAGCCGGATGAGATTACATATGGGTTTTTGATTGATGGGTTTTGTGAGATTGGTGATTTGGTAGGGGCCTGCAAGGTTTGGAATCGAATGGTGGAGGAAGGACTCGAGCCCAATGTTGCTTCCTCCGAGAAGATCATAGAGGCATTTTTCAAATGTGATAGGATTTCCGATGCGATGCAGATGTTCAAATCTGTAAAGATGGAGAGATTTCACGATGTGGATCTTCTTTATATAGGCTTTTGATCACTTGGTTCTGTACAAAGGGGAAGCTGGATGAAGCATACATGGTGTTCAACGAAATGCTCAAGAGAGGGATAAGTGCTGATAATGCAACATTAGCTGCTTTGGTTTATGGGCTTTGTGTAAAGGAAGGGTCAGAGAGGGTTAAAAGATTGTGGAAGGGATAAGAGAGCCTGATGTGGGTGTTTATCATAGGCTGATCAAGGGTCTGTTGAAGCTGAGGAAGGCAAAGGAAGCCACCCAAGTGTTTAGGAAAATGGCTGAGAGAGGGTGTGAGCCCCACCAAGCATACATACATCATGCTCTCCTTGCGGGGGCATTTAGGGAAGAGAGGGAGGAAGGCCCACATCCATCAGTGAATTTTTGAGAGCATATTTTGTGGGGATTGGTGAAGGTTGGGAAATCACTAGAGGCTACAAAGTATCTGGAGAGGATGATGAAGGGTGGCGGCGGAGTTGAGGTGCCGAGGTTCAACTACAACAGGTTCTTGCATTGCTTGTCGAATGAAGAAGGGGTCGTGATGTTTGAGGAGGTGGTTTTTGTTATGTATGGTCCCTCTCTTCCCTAAATGCCCCTGCAAGAGCATGATCTATGTATGCATGGTGGGCTCACACCCTCTCTCAGCCATTTCTCTAAACACTTGGGTGGCTTCCTTTGCCTTCCTCAGCTTCAACAGACCCCTGATCAGCCCATGATAAACACCTACATTAGGCTCTCTTATCCCTTCCACAATCTTATAACCCTCTCTGACCCATAAACCAAAGTAGCTAATGTTGCATTATCAGCACTTATCCCTCTCTTGAGCATTTCGTTGAACACCATGTATGCTTCATTCAGCTTCCCCTTTGTACAGAACCAAGTGATCAAAAGCCTATATAAGAGAGATTCACATCGTGAAATCTCTCCATCTTTACAGATCTGAACATCTGCATCGCATCGGAAATCCTATCACATTTGAAAAATGCCTCTATGATCTTCTCGGAGGAAACAACATTGGGCTCGAGTCCTTCCTCCACCATTCGATTCCAAACCTTGCAGGCCCCTACCAAATCACCAATCTCACAAAACCCATCAATTAAAAACCCATGTGTAATCTCATCCGGCTCAATTCGATCTCTCAGCTTCGAAACCAGATATCTCGCTTCCGGTACAAGCTTCCGATGGCA